>VUQJ01010605.1:20828-34187 GCA_015108635.1 Andinoacara biseriatus
CCACCCACGCTCCCACCGCGCACACACACGCACACACTGGACTGCTTACTCCTCCTCGGCAGGAGACTGTTAACTTCCTGAAATCCTCCAGACCTCCTGCTTGTTCCCGGTCTCTCCGTGACATTAGCCAAGCGTTTGGGAACAGCTTTTCTCTATCCACGTTAAGCCTGGGTGTGACAGCTGCTCGTGACATGTGAAAATCGCAGCAGCGTTTCGATGCACTCTGCACTCAGCAGGTCTGTGCTTTGTTGTTGATTAACTAAAGCGATAAAGAGCAGGTGAAGCGCCAACTGCCCCCCTACTCACCCCCCCACACCTCTGGCTCTGGTTATTTTTTCCCAATTGAATTTTATTTTATCTTGGTGAGAACAAAGACAACGCTAATGACCGGGGTGAGAAGTGGGTATTTGATGATAATACTGCTGCCTGTTTCATTCTTAACCCCACTCTTTGACCATCTGACATTAAGAGTCTGGAGGTGTAAGAGGCTTCATTTGAATCAACATTTTTTTTTAAATTAATGCAGACTATGTAGACAACCTGTACAGCATTTGAAATGAAGCTAAGCCTCAGGTATGGCTGCTCCTGAATTATCATCATTTGCTGGTACAACGTGCATTGTTTAACCCTATTATAGGTTTCTCATAGAGGCCAGAATCATTTCTGTATCAGGCTGGAAAGAGGCTTTCTTTAACGACTGACTCACTTTTGGAGCAGATTACCTCTTAGTGTCCACTATTGCAGCAGCCCAAACTGTACCTCCGGTGTTTGTCTGGCACACCAGTGACTTCTGACTAAACTGCAGTTATTTGATGGCTTGGAATGTGAAGCTGCTGGATGGGCAGAGGTCCCGCCTGCCAAACGATTTAATCTAGGCTTGAAGACGCCTTAGGTTCAGAATCTATTATGATATATTATTAAATCTGTGGAAGTATAAAAAACGAATCTGATTATAAATTTACCAGTGTGACATGCTTATCTCTCTAGACAGTTGCATTTGTCAGTCCTTCATTTTTGATCATGTGAAAAGCACAGTATAAAAGATAATTATACATGATGATACTTCATCAGCTACTGTGTAGTATTTATAGTCTTTGCACAGGTATTTGTCACATTCTTAAACACACACTACCAAGCAGTTTCAGATTGGATTTTAAGCAGCCTAGCAACATCTGAGATTAAACAATAACTGATGAAAAAGTTGATGAATCCAAAATTTTCAACTGAGCTGAAAACTGGTAATAATTCAGGTAATTTTCAAGCAAAAATGCAGAACATTTTCTGCCACTTGCTGTTTCATATTACTGTACACGGAATATCTTTGTGATCTGTTGTGATGCTTCTGGAAAAAATATAACAGATTAATTTAAACTTTTTTTTTGTTTGTATTCTGACATTTCTGAGACTGATTAATTGAATTTGCTTCGCGGCTTCTCGTCAGACTTTAAACAAAGTATCCACAACAGCTGATTTACATTTAAACCTGTTGAGCTGTGACTTTCTGTGGCAACGCTGTAAGTGCTCATCTTTTTCTCATTTTTCTACCCCATGAAATTGCCAAGAAATGGAAAGTTGCATTGACATTTTAAAATTTTCTAATCAGAAACATTTTCTGTTAAGCGGAATAAAAACACCGAGCTTTTTTGTGTCTGCAGCACAGATGACTACTCGGCCTTCATCCAAAAAAACCCACTCATGTAGTGTAAAACAACGCATATTCAAATTATTGTATTGAATGTTGAAGATATTTTAAGTAAAGTGAATAAAGTGCTAAAGGGGTGAAACTTGGCACTGTTGCTGGATGATGCTGGATGTACCTGATGTGGTTAATGATGAGGCTGGAGGCAGGAATGAAGAAGTCGTCCACCCTGTCGAAGCGCCTGCCGACCGGCTGTGTGTGAACGGTGTGGTGGGAAACTCTTCCGCTGGCCTGATTGATCACCTGGTGAACAGAGAAGCAGGGGTGGGTGTTTAAAATGAGCTTGATGAATACACTCAGTGCTGCTGGTTTCTCCTCATTAAAGTCTTTAGCTCATACTTACTCTGCGCTAACAATGAACCAAAAGGGACTAATATAAAAAAAAACTGCAGATGTTTCCAGCATTTTTTACAGATAAAACTCTTCAGCCTCTCCTCGTGCTGTTAAGTTGAAGTGCGCTATATTCCTCGGTGTCTAAATAATACTCATGCATGCATGGAAGCATGTAGACATGTGGCCGTGTGTAGGCAGGGTTTGCTTTGATTGTCCCACAATGCTGACGGCAAATTGCCACAGACCAAATCCCTGCATTATAAATCTCTGTGCTGGTGATGACAAGCTGGGATTTCCACTCAACAGTCAAACTGAATCAAAATCACCGTCAGAGGAAACAAGGCAAAAAAAAAAAACACTCATTATATATTTATTCTATTTATAGCAAAGTCCTCAAGATGAAACATATAGGAAAAGTATAAGATGCAATCATTGGGTGTAGAAAATGAAATGAAATATTCGGCTGATTTGGGTAGTCGGTACTGTAACAGCACAACTGCAGTTTTCAGTCTGCACTGAATGTCCTCCAGCAGTTCAAAGCAGCACGGCTTCATCTTGAATGTCACTTTGGCCAAGAGGAAGATGTCGCAGGTAGCTGTGGACTCATCTACTGAAAACGCTCCGGTCACAGCTACACACTCCTTTCTCACCACCAGCACTGATCATTGACATGAAAACTGGGTCCGTTTGACGCCGACCCAACACGCTAATGTTTGCACAAATTTGAAATCTGTGGGGAAATTACAGAAACACAAATGGTTCCAGACTGGACTGTGAAATAAGAGCAGCACCGAGACCAGTCCTGAGGTGCAAAAAGGACCAACTTTTGATTTTTACTATTTTCATGATCCCACATTTGTGGTCAGAAGTTTACATAACTGGATTTAATTTGAGGCCAGAGGTGGTTCAGAACCAAAAACTTCTGAAAATGTGCCCGTCTTCATACTTGCTGCACTCCAAGTGACTTGTAATGAGGCAGGCAAGACAAATAGGTTAACAATTGAAAATCCCAGAGAGGCTGAGTGATTAATGCATTTATGTCACTTTGGAAAAATGGAGGATGGGGGGACGCCTTGGAGCAATCTACATTTAATAAGTTAAAATATACTCGAAGAGAGAAGCAATGAAAATAATATATTTTTTCCAACTGTCAAATAATGCACAGCAGAAGTGGCTGAGTTTGTTGTAGGGAGAGGAAAAATGAGTGTGGTTATTAATTACCTTTAACTTTTTGGATTAGCTTTGTTGGTAATGTTATGCTAATATTTATTCCCTACTGCTGATTTTACAGCCTACACAAGTATATTTCCACACAATGTGAAATATAATAACCACTATGATATGAAGTTTCCATCAGTTCCTGTTATTTATGGAAATCTGAAAGGATTAGTTGAGCAATAGAAAATTATCCTATGTTAATAACCAGTCAGTTTAGCACTGCTGGTATAGAAAAATGAGCAGCCTTGGACTCGGTTTCTAACAGGTACTGAATAAAATGCCATTTAAAGGATGTGAGCCATCGTTAGTTTGCCTTGATTGTCTGCATCTTTGTGCTTGTTTGTTTAACTCGCTGCTTTGAACAGTTTCACAAGGACAAAAAAGGACAAGGACAACAGAGGAGTGAAAAACACTGAAATATAATTAGTCAACCATAAACAAACCTGCAGGGTAGGAAAATTCTTCTCCGTGTCTCCCCAGCTGAGCAGCCACACCTGGTCATGAGATTTGTCATAGTGGAGCTTCACTGGATACGGGTCAGTGCTGA
The DNA here is from genome assembly GCA_015108635.1 of Andinoacara biseriatus. NCBI lineage: Eukaryota > Metazoa > Chordata > Actinopteri > Cichliformes > Cichlidae > Andinoacara > Andinoacara biseriatus. The sequence continues at coordinate 24,626 of VUQJ01010605.1, forward strand.
CTGTCTGAAAGAGAACACAGTCCAAACCAAAGTGAGCCTTTAAAGACAGCAGGGCCACGGTATAATAATGCAAGGCAAACTAGACTCTGTGTTTGAAGAGATCCCTCTTTGATGTCCAATGGTAATGCTTTTGAAAAGTTTTCCTGCAGACTAATGCGCTGCAGGTTGACAGGACCAAGGCTTCTTTTAACAAGGCAGATTGGAGGTGCGCTTTTTATGTATAAGGTGTGTTTGGTGTTGAGCTGCATTTCAAATCAAGTGGTGACAGACACAATTGCTTTACCACACCGAAGTAATTGCTTTCAGTCTTTATCCGTTCTTTGACACGCAGCGGCAATATTCCCAACCAGAACAATAGATGAGTCGTATGTGACAGAGAAGCGCTCCTCATGCATTATGTCCACCTGAGTGCAGAGAGACAGCCGGCTCAAAGGGAATACGGAAAGCTCAGGGGAAGAGAGCGCATGCAGTAGCTTTACTCTCCACAACAGCAAGAAAAAGCAATCATCTTTTAAGAATTATTGCAACCCCGTATTCCCACAACCCCCTTTGACTGCAGCTTGCTTTCTTATAATATTTGTTTTTGCCACAGAGTCCTAATGGTATTGTTTACCTTGGCAAAATATATACTGTATCTCTGAGAGAGTGAACCTCTCCTAAGAGAGTTATTCCAAATAAGATGAGAATATCTGTTGAATCCTAACTAATCTCTGAGCATGTAGTCATCAGAGAAAACAGGTGTTCACGTTGTTCTTTTCCTCTCAACTGACAACTTCTTTCTGGCTGACGAAGATTATCAAGATCCTCAGCCAATATGCTCTAGTAGCTTCTGCAGATCTATCAGAGACGAAGCACCGAAAACATTATAGCTGCTTCCACACAAGTAAATGCATGCACTTTACAATTAATTAGTTAAAACGCACAGAATGCAGCTTGCTCATTAAAAACGGTAAACTGAGAATTTAATTGGTTACAAATTTCAAAACACAAATCGCTTGTTATTGTTACTTTCTGCACGTCAGTCATATTAATAATTCAATGGGAACAAGAAAATCTGGGAAACCAGAACTTGCGTGTGTCTTACTATTCGAGACGAGTGACGGGTTCAGGTGGTTAATTAACAACTGGTAATATAATGCAATGAAGCTAAACCTCCAGGCGACTGAATAATGAGCTTGTGACAGACTCTGGGACTCCAACATGCTTACTGGCAGGTCCCAGAGAGGCTGGCAAGCCGTAAACAGCTATCACGGTGTCAGGAACATCTGCAGGGATCTGAGCAGCCTTGAATTATTCTGACACACCCAAAAACAAAAAAAAAAAACCCCACTGACACTGATGATTCAACTCAACACTACACACTCGAAATGTGCTGAATGTAAGAACTGTGCCATTTCCTAAGAAAACCTTACATATAAAAAAAAAATCCTTCAGGAAAAGAAAGTGCAGCAGGGTGGCCGAGTGCTAAAGGAGCGGCTTCCTCGCACCACCCGTGAGGAAGATGGCAGGAATTGCCATTTTAAAGTATTTTTGAAATGTTGCCAGGCGACAGTATCCATGAAGAAGTGGGTCTCAGGGTTACTCGGTCATCACGTTGATGCGAAGGTTAAGTGTGGGTCTTGACAGTTGCAGTTTGTATGAAATGGGTCAGGTCAGGGATTAGCAGTCAAACAAAAGCTGATCTTAAAGCTGAAAAAGCAGCACTTTAGATCAGCGGTTCAAGTGGAACAGAGCTGGGCTGATGCACTGGAAAGCTTTCAGGCAAGTAAGAAACACAACAGACTTTGTCAAGTAGAACGATTCAAAATGTGTAGACAAAGTCCTGCAATCTGCTGTTGATACTACGGCTGCTTATTAGAATGATTTTATTCTTCTGCAGTGGGGACAGGGCTGGAACCCCTGGTAAATCATAAGATAATGTCTAAAAGGGTAAATATGAAACATTAGTTTTAACATTTCGGAGTACAAAAAAAATTTTGGGCACGACATGAGTTTTGACCTCTAAGTTTTACAAGGTCTCAGACTTTAACTTGCTTGTTAGGCCTATTTTCTTATTCAGTCATCATTAGGAAAGGCCAGGGTCGGCACTCAGACTCCTCAAACCTTCTCCCAACAACCAGTAGCTGCCGAGTACTCTCAAAAAGAGAGAAAAAAAAAAAGAGTGAATAATTGATTCCCACAAAGCAGGACTACATGAAAATGCATTTTTTCCAACTAGCAGCTTCCTTGCTTTGTAATGGAATTAAGAAATGTCAGTTAACAAAAAGCGGAGGTCAGGATGAAAGAAATGAAAAGAGCTGCATGAAAAATTGCTAGAAAAGCAAATCAGAGTCATTTTTCCTTAAGCAGACTTTGGAGTGGGTTTGCACTGTTCCACAAAAATAAGCTTCATGGAATCAAAAGCTTACAAATTAACCCCCCCCAAAAAAAAACAAACAAAAAAAAACTAGATGAATTGTAGATCTCTACAGTGAGCAAATGTATATTTGGAGGGTGCAGATTTTCATGAAGAGAACACCTCTCAGCATCACACTGGACTGGTCATGCTTTGGGACTGTGTTGCAACCAGTGGCACGGATTCAACTAATTACCAACCAACTCTGCAGGTTAATGTCCCACTGTGTGAAAAAAATAAAGAAATAAAAAGCTAAGGAGGAAAAGTCAGTGGCTTGTACAACAGCAAAATGATCCTCACATCTCAATAGGGTCGGTCCCTCAATAAAAACCTGTAGATAAACCTCTAAATGTAACGCTTTTAATTAGAAGCATTTAGCAAACAGTGTAACAAAAGTCATCTTGCCTGAAATATTAAAGAAATGTGTCACCTTTGACCCCAGTGCATTTAGAAATCACAAATTGACCACAGATGCCTAAAATGTAGCATTTATGTTCAAACCTGTTGAGTTGGGTGTTCATGCCAGCAAGCAAAGCTGTGCAGGAGCAAACGACACTCACCAGCCACTTCATATACACCTGTTCAACCACTTGTTAAAGCAAATATTTAATCAGCCAATGACAAGGCAGCAACTCGGTGTATTTAGGCATGTAGTCTTGATGAAGACGACCTGCTGAAGTTCAAACTGAGCATCACAATAAGGAAGACTTAAATTACTGTGTGGCTCAACAGAATATTCACATCATGGATGTGCAGCTGACAATCTACAGCAACTGCACGATGCTAACATGTTCATACGGACCAAAGCAGCTTAATAAAGTCTGTGTTTCACTAATTTGTGTGCATCCAGTTGATGAATCAGGAAATGTGTAAATATGTTTTCATGCTTGGTGTTGTTTTACTCTACTCTGTATACTAACAGAGTACAAACTGGAAAATTAAATAGTCTTCTGGCATTTATCATTCAGAATATCTTTAAAATTAATTTCCAGAGCCTGATGAAGAAAGCCTGGGTTAACAAATAAACTCGATAACAACCATCTCTTTAGGTTTTGTTGAGCCAGATAACACAAAGCCAGCCTGGCTATGTTGAGCGTGCTTGGGAGTGCGCTCCTACTGGAACACCAAAGCACTTACTGGTATTAATGTTCTACTAAATTATTATACAAGCTAAATATTCCAACTACCTCTAATGCAAATGTTTACAAAATATCTGGATGAAGGTCATTTTCAGTTTGAGTTTGTTGGAGCAGGTGGTCCAAAACCTTCAGATATTTCATAATGCAGGGAAAAAAGTGCATGCTTTGTTCAGCAAAATCAATCACAGAAAATACCCATACGGAGTTTTGATGTATCAAAGGTTTTTGTGAACTTTTCACTTTTGCACAAACAGGAAAGATCATCCCTTCTAATTAATCTTGCGCCGTCCAACATCGTCGGACCCTCTCTCTGTGCTTCCAGCAAAACTGACGTGAACCTGGTTTTTTTCCAGTTTAGCCAGAAAATTACCTGGACAGCCTTCTGAGACTGGATGTCAACTATGAGCACTCGATCCAAGGTTGGCTGTGTCACATAAATAAACTTGTCCTTGATGTTGACCGCCGATGACCACACACACCTCTGAACCGCCTCTCCTGGTGAGGTGGGGCACACTTCCTCCTGCAAAAACAAAGGGACACACACACACACACACACACACACCAACTGTGAGCTAATTGTTTTTCATATTACGGGGAAATATGTCGCATTAAAAAACAATTACCTTCACCTGGTCGTTTTTGTGTGTTTACCACCTGCAGTCTTATCACCTATGCTGATGTGAGTCGTGTTATCCTGGCAACTCGGAGAACTGAGCTTTACGTGGTCCAGCAAATTCTCTGTAACCGCTCCCGCTTGTCCACACATATTTGACAGAACAAAGCCCGCGGACGGTCCGCGGCTGTTCAGCTTCCACTCCTGGCAGCTCTCGCCTTTCTGGCTAACAGAAAACTCAACCAACTTTCTGGCTCTGGAGCATTCCACCTCGCACCCCCTCCCTAGCCCTCCATCCCTCCAGGCAGTGCCCAGCCGTCCGTTTCAGACTCTGTGGGACAATTTAGGAAGCTGCAAGGATGAATGAAGGGCTCCGGCATGGCGGGATGAACTCTTTCTGTCATATTTACAACTGCAGAGGCAGCCCATGACAGGTCCCTTTGCACCGGCCAACTTCTCTGGGTTCGAGGGGCATTATGTAATGCTTGAACTTTGCTCAACTTTATATCAAGAATGAGGGGGCAAAACAGAGAAGTGATCTAAACTCTATTGCTGACCTCCTCAGTCATGTTGCCATGTTTTTATCTGTATGTTAATTTGGCTACAAAAACATCCAGCTAAGAGGTCGTTTCAAGAAGCTAATCACTAAATCAATGACAGTGCTTTGACATTCCTGGCTCCATCACACGGTTTTCAATTCTCTGTGACTACAGTGTCCAGGTGCAGCACCGTCTGTCAGTGTTTTCACTCCAAAACAGATTGCAAAGTCCATTTTAAAAGCCAGAAATCCTTGCACTTTCTGGAGTAATCGTTGAGTCATTGTTATTGAACCCCACGACACCCCTGCAGACCTACGCTGTGGTCATTTTGTTGCTAGAGGGGCTGTATATATCCAACTTATTGCACCTTTAAGAAGTGAGAAATCGAACATCTGATGCCCAGCTGAGGGTGTGAATGGAGGGGGCTGGAATTCTCTCTGTTTGTGTGTTGCGTATGTCAGTATGTGTGTGGGTGCAATCCATGTATGCAATTCATGTCGTAACTGACAATTTCCAAAGACTGCCGAGATATGTTTTCCCCTTTTATTATGGAAATGCCTACAATCTGATAGAATATATATATTTCCTAAAATGCTGCAAAAGAATATTATGCAGCAGTGAATTTGCAATGTGGTGTATTTCTTTAAAAGATACTGTAAAAAAAATACTAGTGTGAAGTTATATTTAGAGGATTTTACTCTCTACACTGGTGAATGTGGATGATGACATTTAAAGAGCTACTGTGAGAAATATGAGGGTTCTGATATTTTCCAGTTAAGCCGCCGAATGATTTGTAGAGGTAGTACGTTTGTGACACATAAGCCGTCTGTGGGGAGGGAAAGTGCTCAAAACAGTGAAGCAGCGACATCCAAAAGTGTCAAAAAGAGAAACTTTGTGGTAAAGTCACGACACAATCATGTCTAATCTCTTGAGGTGTTTCTCCAAGCTCTCAATCCAAACTTCTGTACACTTACAGTATGACGTGATGGTACTTTCACAATATTCCAACACGCTCTGCAGCTTTAAAAAAATTTTTTTTTTACACGATAACTTGGTTGGACCTTAAGCTTTCAGAGGATTCTCCAAGCATGAATAAACATTTTTTAAAAAGCTTCAGGTTAGTTTCAACTGGTATTACCCTAAAGTGTTTTTTCCTGTTGAACCAGCATGTTAATACCACTATTTAGAGCAAACAAGGTCCTGTTGGTCCTCATGTGAGACTTAAAAAACACTTCTGATGAAATGAAAGAAAAATACAGAAGGTGTGCAAATGAGCCGTTGACTGAGTCCCTTTAGGGTTGTAAAATAATGCAATTTCCTTCCAAATGGTGTTTTTAAAAATTCAGTTATTCTGTATTATTAACTCTTTTCCTGAATACAAAAAAATATAAAGTTTATATATGTATTTACACAAGCTAAGCAGCTGCTTATCTTCTCAGTGCTCAGCTGGCAACAACACACACCGGAGGAGGACCAGTCATCTCAGGTGATCTCCTGGATCTGGCTGAGGACATGCGCTGTCCAAGCCAATACCCAGAGGGTATTCAGCTGCTAAACAAATTTTATCCACTGGATGTACCATGATCTCTGATGCAGGACTAGCTAAATGACCAATCAACTTGTTCCTGATCATCTGTCATCTGTGTGGTGGTGGCCCTAATGCTGCATCAGTTGGTGCAGGGAAGATGACACTCTCTAGGCCAGCGATGCTGGGACCATCTGCCTTCACACACACATGAGGTTCAGGAGTGTTTATGGGAATTTTTGACCATTCTTCCAGAGATGCATTTGTGAGGTCAGACACTGATGTTGGAAAGAAGGCCGTGCTTTAATTCATCCCAAAGGTGTTGTTTTGGGTTGAGGTCAGGACTCATTGCAGGCCAGTCAAGTTGTTCCACACCAAACTGGCTCATCCATGTCTTTATGGAGTTGCTTTGTGCACTGGTTGCAGTCATGTTGGAACAGGAAGGGGCCATTCCCAAACTGTTCCAAAGTTGGGAGCATGAACTTGTCCAACATGTCTTGTTATGCTGAAGCATTAATTGTTCCTTTCACTGGAACTAAGGGGCCGAGCCCAACTCCTGAAAAACAACCCCACACCATAACCCCCCCACCACCACCAAACTTTACACTTGACACAATGTAGTCAGACAAGTGCAGTTCTCCTGGCAACCACCAGGAATCAGGAATTTCCTTCTGGGATCAATAAAGTATTCTGATTCTGGAACCCAGACTCATCCATCAGATTGCCAGATGGAGAAGCATGAGTCATCACTCCAGAGAAAATGTCTCCACTGCTCTAGAGTTTAGTGGCGGCGTGCTTTACACCACTCTGACACTTTACATTGCGCTTGGTGATGACTTGGATGAAAACCCATTCCATGAAGCTATCTGCATACTGTTCTGGAGCTAATCTGAAGGCCACATGAAGTTTGAAGGTCTGTAGGTTATGTCTTTATATTTCCTCCATCTCAATCCTGGCAAAACTGAGTTTTTTGTCTTCAGCCCAAACAACTTTTCTAGGGAGGTCAGTCATGACATCAGCCCCCTCGCAGCAGTATCAAATCATCTGTTAAGAAACTTTATTTCTGACCAAAATTTGAATTTTTAGTTTCACATTACAAAGCTCCTCCAGCTGCATTTATTATTTGTTCATTTAAGAAATAGTAAAAATCAAAATTTTACTAACGCAATAATGTGGAACTTTTAATATACACGTTAATCCTGTCTTAATTTCTGTAACTCACTTTTCACGTGCATCTCATCACGCCTCTGTGGCCCGAATGCAGTAGCGAGGCTGTATTACACAAACAAGTTACTATTGTTGTTGTTTATACTAAACATTATCAAAACCCTTCCAACACCACAGTACTTAACCTTGTGGCAGAGATAATAAAAGACTAATATAACATTTCTGATTGGCCCAAATAAAAACTACTTTCTGAAGTAGAACTGGACATCATTGTGTTTTCTTTATTATGGCACGTATCGCAGTTGAGCACTCTATACGGTGGATTTGGATAATGGATTGGCTGTGTGATTACCATAAGCAATCAATCCTCTGTGATAGAGAAAACGTGAGCACTGTGCTGGGAAACAGCCTCATGTGTTCACACCGCAATCCACCAAGACAAGAGTGGAGTGCTGCAGTGATTGATATCCTAATACAAACACCTCTCAGAGGAACGCTTGGCTGATTGTTGTACATTCACGGCATCGCTTTATGTAGAACAGCCATCCAATCAGCGCAGGGCTCCTGGCAGCTCAGAGGAAAGCTGCTATTCGGGAACACGTGTAAATATAACAGGTATCTATCAGTTGGGTGCTTTAAATGTTTTGCTGCTTGAAAGCTTCAGTGATAAGTGGCGTCTCAGTGGGGGAGGCTGGGTGTAAACAGTCCACTGCCAGGTGAAACTCACTCTGACTGCATGAGCTATGTCAGTGAATTAACACAATGACCCAACGGGTGGCCTACATGTCCAGCAGGCATTGTTTTCCTCAACTATCCATCCATCCATCTGTCCATTTCCTACCACTTATCGGAATTCGGGTCGTGGGGCAGCAGTCCAAACAGAGATGCCTAGAATGGCCACCGCTTGCAGCTCTTCTGGGGGGAAACCGAGGCATTCCAAAGCCAAACGAGAGACATAGCTCCCCAGCTTTCTTCGGTGTGTCCTCTGGTGATATGCCCAAAACACCTCGCCTAGGAGCCATCTTAGTCAGGTGCCCTTTTCGGAGGCCCTCCAGAATGACTGAGCTCCTCACCCTATCTCTTAAGTCCAGACACCCTTTAAAAGAAACTCATTCCTTGAATCTACCACCTGATTTTTTTTCTGTCGCTACAGCTTGTAGACATAAATGAGGCGAGGAACACAGACTGACCAATAAATCGACAGCCTCACCTTCACACTCAGCTCTCTCTCCACTACAGCATATCAACGCCGCATCCACATCCAAGCTGCCTGTCAATCACCTGCTCTGCCCTTCACCCCGATACTTTTTTGATGGAAGCAATAATTAACATATTCATTTTAACAATATTAAGAAAACTACTGTTTCAGCTCGTCGTTTTTGCAAGCTTACCTGTTTCTCTCCCTTCAGAGAGAAAAAAAAAAAGCTCTAATCAAACTACCTGGCAAATGGAGTAGAGATGGTGGACACCAAAAAGCATTTATTATACTAAATATTATAATGCAACTATTTTATCATTCCGTATGCCTGCTTTTCTCACTTCCTCTCATGAAGACATCTTAGATTAATAGGTAATCCTAAATTGCCCGTGTGAATGGTTATACGTCTCTTCACGTTAGCCCTGCCCCCACCACTCTCGTCGGATAAGCACTTAAAATGAATGGATGGGATGGGATGGATTTTTCCACCCCGGTGGAATCTTCTGGTCTAGTCTGATCGTGATCTCTCTGGGGTTTCTGTGCAGTGGAAAGTTTTTAGGTCCATTAATTTGAAAATTAGCAGAAAGGGAGGACACTGCAACATTTCCTTTTGGATCTGTCATTGACAGAGAAAGATGATAACATCATTTATCATGCAGGTGTGTGTGGAAATACAGATCAATGTTTAAATCATATTTGCAAGCACTAGTGGTTTGGGGGCCGAGACATTGAACCTTCACTAGCTGAGCTGCCTTTGAATCTCAGATAAATCTCGCTGATTGCTCACAGTAGCAGCACTCAGACAACAGGGCACTTGTTGTGCAGGATATAAATAGTGAATAACACACTACTTGCTTTTCAAACAGTCCTCTTTGTCAACAGGAGTCCACTGTAAAAAATAGCTAGGTTTAAAAAAAAAAAAGAAAAAAGCTTTTTTTTTAAAATCTATGATGTCTAAAGACTCAAGACCAGTCAAAAACCTCTTT
>VUQJ01010605.1:34207-44872 GCA_015108635.1 Andinoacara biseriatus
CTGCATCCAATTTATTACATTCGCTGCTTCTTTGACAATATTTTCCAATGTAAAAATAAAAATTTACAAGGAGAATTCAACAGTGTTGTGAGTTCCTGCCAGGCACAAATCATAACAGTCTTTTGGAGATGTGTTTTGCACATTAGTAATAGTTTGGAGAGACATACATTTATATTAAATAATGTCTTGAAACTATTATACTTAAACTTGAAGTATAGGTGCAATCATTTTTCAACATTGGAGCTCTGACACTCATACAAAGGAAAAGCAAAATACCCTGTTACATATACCACGGATGTCTTTTTTTATGCTGCATGTTGGGTATATCACCACAGTGTGGCTCAGATTTTGGCTCAGTTTTGGGGGCTCTATGGCTCAGAGGAACCTGGCATTTGGATACACAATAACAATACTTCTAACCTGAAATCCATTGTTGATTTTGGTCTTTTCCTGGAGTTTGTCAATTTCATAAAAACAATATTAAAAAAATAATTATTCCTAAATAAAATGCTCAAATGGGGCTTTGAAAATACAATGATCTGTTCCAACAGCAAGTCCGAGCACTCCTCTTTACGCAGATGTGATTTAGGGATGGGCAATTCAAGCAACACCAATATTCGATATTAACAGAACTATTTACCTACTCTTTGAAGATGGCAACCTTCTCCAACCCCCCCACGTCTTCTCATATAGCTCCGTCATAGATTTCCAATATGCTAGCTTTCCCTGGTCGAGTTTGCACTTCATCTTTAAACACGTTGCCGTTTTATTGGTCGTTTACAAACAACTTTTAGGTGCATCACTGCTACCTTCTGGCTACACCTGTGCTTTACATATATTTTTAATGCCTGCATATTAAAAAATCATGACAAAAGTCGCTGAATGTTGAATTAGTCTGACCACTCACCTGCAGTGCCAGCAGCTTCTCACTGGGTTTAATGTGCCGTTGTATCTCACATGCAACAGGCTGAATGACTTTGATCCCGTCTTCATAGAACACATAGAACATGTTGCCAATACCGAGACCTGCGATAGAGCAACGACAGCGCTGTTACATACCTGAAAAAGCTTGAGAGACTGCACGGTATGAACATTTAGAACGGAAATAAGCCTACAACATTGTTATCTACCCTGGAAAAATCAAATCATTTAATCCTTCTCATCACAGTTCAGTAACCCTATTACAGAAATTCAATTAACTCAGTTTAATGAATGCTACAGTGTAGGAGAAGCAGTCTAGACATACCTTCTTCTCGCCACAAAATGTTTGCCACTGCGAAAGAGAAAAGAGAGGAAAGCACAGATGAAAATAAATGCAAGAATCAATAGTGTCCCTTTGTGAGAACTAACACCGACTCCTGTTGAGGCAAAGAGGAAAGCAGACCACATGAAAGTTTTATGGAAGCCGTCTGTCTGACACCTACTGCAACAATCAATCGATGGAGCCCTCTGCTTGGAAATAATTTGATTCCAAAGACTGGAAAATGGAGTGCAGGCAACAACAAGTACTGTAAAACAGCTTATGATTTTTGGATGCTGCAAGTTTACAGAGAGAGAGAGATAAAAAAAATTCTAAGACCTCAGATCATCATCTATCAATATGAACGTTATGGGTAAGCTGCCCCAGATACCCATGAGTAGACCACAGGTTTCAGGCTCAGATGATTATCATAAGTCATTAGGAAGGATTAATGTGCCGCTTCTTCAGTGGCATGAAACCTGCTTTGGCTGCTATAACAGGTAATTTCTCATTAAATTCACTTAGAGGTGACTAATGACATGAAATGTGGGCTGAAAGCCACACAACACCCTAAATGTTCACTGGCGACCTAAAAGACAGACTGACAGTTGGCTTTCAAAGCAGCTGCTGGATACTCAGAAAAGATGACATTATGAGACTAAATAGTGAGAAGAAAATCTAGAGCTATTATACACTTTCTATGCAAAGATAAGAGCAAATTCTTCTACTCAATCATTCTCATCCCCCAACCCACCACCACTACTATCATCTCACACTGGCTTTTAACTGTGACCTTCTCTCATTGTTCATGTGTCCCCCAGTCTTTTCCTGCTTCTATTCCATCTTCCATTTTCATGCATTTTCAGTCTACAAACCAATCTCCAGGCCAATTCACATCCGATTCTAATCTCGCCTCTATTGCAGTGCTCATTCCCGCAGCCTCTTGCTCGGGTGGACGGATGCAGAGAAAGAAAAGGGAGGTGAGACAAAGCCAACCAGACACCACTGTGCCGTTAGTCAGCCTTAATCTTTCAAAAGTGCTTTGTCAAGTCTTTCCTGTGCACTCTTGCATACCTTTTAGCTCATTAAAAGTTACACAAAAGGAGTGGGGTGTATAGCGGGGTCTGGAGGATCGAGGAAGGAAGGAGGGCAAGGACAAAACAAAAAAGAAAACAATACAATTTATTTGAGATCTGCCAAAAATGGAAAATGGAAAAGAGGAGCTGAGATGAGATCTTGTGTGCCCCGGTCTTTTCCAATAGCCTACAGTATTGATGCTATTCATCACTTGGCAGAAACACTGTGGCTGTTCTGCGCATACAAGGGGCCCATACATCAACTTCATCATCCATATAGCAAAACAAGCTGGCTGCCACTGTAGGCAGTGAGTTCACTCTTTCTGGCTGTAATAACTATGTTTCCACTGGGCCTGAAACATTGGGGACACCACGCTCACCAGCCAGTCTGGCCTCCGCAGTTCCTACCCATCAGCAAGGTTACATAAATTCAATTTGTTTACAAGAGCATGCTGCTGCAACAGTGGGCCAAACAGCCTGTGGTGCTCACTACAGTGGCATGGCAGAAGACGCATAATGCAGGTAAAGTAATTGGGTTACAGTAGATGGAAATGTAAAATGTAATTCATGATGACTGCCTTAGGTGTTCAATTTTTGACTGCTTTTTCCAGGTTTTCTTCAAGTAGTTTCTTGGAAAAACTGACCCAAGACTTGTGCTTTAATTATAAGCTACACACACACACACACGCACACACCGCTGACAGGTGCAAAGTGCAAAGCCTGCTCACTGCTGTAACATTATATATTCAGAAAGTGAAAAAAAAATAATGCTAGAAAAAAATGGAAAAATATCATTCTTGATTCTTTCATCATCTACACGGATACAGAAGTCCTTTGAGAGCATTGATAACATGCACAGCAGGTACACCACATATCTGCGCTAAGCCAAAAAGATTTTTGGATGTGCCTGCCAACTCCCACTTACAGTACATTCAGGCCTGGATCAAGACGCCTCAGGACGCTCTCCTTTGGGTCTTAGCCAAAGCCTGTAAACCTGAATATCAGCAAATGTTCCTTTAAAACAAAAAAATACATATTCCTTTTTCCTACTACCAATTCATGACACAATCAGAATTACGGAGTCAACCAATTTTCTTGCAGGCTTTTTCAAGAAAGCCTATTTTCTTAATTTGCTCTATACAATGAGTAACACTGTCTACACAAGCATACTACAGTACTTTTATAGCATGAATAATAAGAGCTCTGGTTACTCCACACAAGGATATTTCTGGATTTTTGCCCCTCTTTTTGTCTCTGATTTGAAGTAGGCAGTTTAAAAAAATGTAAAATTAATTTTTGTCTAGGAGTCAAAAACCATAAAAGCTGAGGACAAGCTAATGTCCGAGGTGCAAACGCTTTTCACCAGTCTCAATAAAACATTAGAACAAACAGAATACTGGTACTTGGTTACGAGTGAACCTTCTAGTCTTTATCTCCATTTCAGCTGCAGTGTAAGGCGTCACCAGCTCTTCTGACACAGCCTAAATAAAACCGCTCATTTTTGAAGAACTGCAGAAGTGCACATGATAACATGAATGTAATCCGTTTTACTTTCCACCTGGCTTCTTTACATCACAGAGAGAGCGAGAGGGGAGTCACTACCTGCTGATTCTGCAGCTCCAACATGAAATGTTGAGACAAGTAACTGTGCACATCCTTAATTGGGACTGATGAAAACTAATGTTTCCATGAAATGCAGCAACACATACCAAACATTTAACTATAAAGATGACAACAGGGGGGGTCATGCTAGTGACAGCCCAAAAATATGTAAACATGCACCAAATATATATTTGGTTTTAGTAAATTTCCCCCTCAGCTGCGATGTCAGATGTAAAATGAGTGCCTTTTAGTTCCCTCTGCAACTGGGCACCAAAGCAATCTGACTTTAGAGTGAACTGTCCCTTTAACCTCAGTTTGTCAGACAGCGCTCTGGGCGAAGGGTGGGAATCAAAACGCAGTTCTTGTTGAGAACCGCTTCCAAACTGTCCGATCTATCTCGACTGTACGCCTCCAGCTGCTTTTATCAGTGCTGGCACGTTTTCCTGACAGTCGAACAAAACAGGGACGGCAAACTGATGAAAGTGGAGCTTCGGCACATGTGAGTCACATTTAAGACTTCTTTTTCTACTAAGTGAGCCAACTAGAAAGAGGGTGGAGAAGAACACACTTAACCCCTTGGATCGAACTGTAACTAGAGATGGGTACAAAAATGATAATGTAGACAAAAACACTTTCAAATTTTAGATTTCTCCGTGCAGACCCGAACTAAGGCTTTAAACCCCAAGCCCAAATTTACCATCTGAATGTTTTAAAAGCTTCTTTTTTTTCTCCCTCCAGCAGACGGCAGCTGATAACTTCCAGCAAAATTAGTTTTTATAACAAAAACAAACCAACAGAACTAAAAAGAAAATTAATGAATTACTTTTGATATTTCTGACACACCAATCTGGATCTGTTAAAAAGCAAGTATTTTTTCCCCCAAGCAAAATGAAAATAAATGAAACATTTAACTTCACTAATGAAGGGTCCACAAAACTTTTCAAATAACTTTACTTCGGCGTTTAGGATATATGCTATTCTTCCCATAACGAGCCTTATCCTTTGCAAAGAAAAGTCATAGTAGAAATCTTTATCCAGTTCTATGAACTGAGAATTATAAAGCAGTGCACCTTTGTGAGTCTGAAAGGTCAGAAAATGTCATGAAGCTGAAACTCTCAGATGCTAAGCAGACTGGTTGACTATCTTTTTCTTGCGTGTTTTGCAAAATGTAAAAATGATGGTTTATACAGCTGAAGGAAAGTCACGAAGGGTCATTTTAAGCGCCTCGATATTTCATGTCTTATTCAAAGTGGCTATCAGCTGATAGTGGCTCGGCCTCTCCGGTGTTAAAGTGAATGCTGATGAAACTATCGCTTTCAGAGCCTTGTGCTTCTCACTTGGCTTCTTCGCTCGGCACGACAAACACTTGTGAGTCACCCAGTGATCAAATCCCACTTCATACAGTGGAAGTCTTTCAGCTGTTATATTTAACTCATCCATTCTTCACTCACTAAATTCTTCAGATTTTTATAACAGCTTTTTTCCCCCCCATTGCTTTTAGCAGCTCTGTGCTTCCACAGCAAGTTCCCAGCAGCACTATTTAAAGTCAGGTAGAGCGAAGAAGCTTTCAAAATAACAGGTCTGACGGCACTTGAATTAGAGCTGGGAGCCGGCGGACGACCGAAGGCTGTATCATCTCTTTAGGAAGAAAAGTATTCAAAAGACTTAATCCCTGAGAGTTTTCTGAAAATGATGAGTTACCGAAGAGTACTTCATACATCCAAACCTGAAAAATAAAACTTGTTTTAACTGATTGTGCTCCATCAAAAACAGTCTGCTATGGGAGACGTCCAGGGATGAATATCAACTGTAGCAGTGCGATGCATCTATAATTAGGAAAAACCCTTCTGTCTTTTCTATTACATCATTATGTTTGCTTTATCACATTTATAACACTTTGCAAAGTCATGGCAACTAAATCCATTCAACCTTTTCCTCGTTCTAGTTCTACAAACCTGGTTTAATGTAATCACAATAATCATTCAAGTGTAAACAGATTTTAAGTGGACGTGTTTTGTCCTCTCCTGTTCATGATTTGTACTGATTATGATCATTATCCTCATGATTAGTATTATTACATTAGTATTCAAAAGAATCATCGCAAATATTCATGAGCTGTCATGTTGCAACTAGGGCTTAAAGGCGTTAAAACTTTCCACTGGATTTACGATACTCATTTCACAAAGCCGTCAGCATGAAACTCAGTCGACAGGCAGTAGGCTGCTGACACTGCGGATAGCGTCACTGCCTGGTTAGAGCTCCTTGTTGCTGACAGCGTGTCCAACGCTGTGTGAAAGCCTGCTGTGATGGGGAGGGACACTACTGATGGAAACATGGACGCTATTTTGGCTCGAGCTGATCTTCTCTGTTCAGAGGATGTGGAGCAGACAGCACGGTGAACAGCGTAGCATAAAACGGCTTTGTGAAGACTTCGGCGTGGAGTAGCGGTTCTCGTCTGTGCAGTGCCGAGGCGCGGGAGATTGCAGGGCTTTGTTCCGACCAATCACTTCAGCAGCAGATTTCACTGATTAGATCTTCCCCTTCATCTGAAAGTGTAAAATCAAGTAGTGCCGTGTTTGATTGGAACAAAAGCCTACAAACTGCTAGATATCATAAAATGGCCACGAAAAACTGACAGAATGAAAATGGCAACGCATGCAGAAGAGAATGTTTAGGGAGAAAAAAAGCTAAGAGCACTGAAAAGAGCAAGGAGGGAAGTCAGCGGTCTTTAAAATAATTGTAGGCTGAAAAAAGTAGCAAAGAAAGGAGATTTCGTGATTTACAAACGAAAGCAGAATGTTAGAAAGTTGCACATGAATCACGCTTTTCATGAAATTTCTGAAACTTTGAATTTACATTAAGTTTGGATTTTATCTGAGAAAAAAAGGCTCCTGCTGACGATCTAATAAAACAATGAGAAAACGAGCGTTTCTGGGAGCAGCAGACTGAAATCTAACGTGGACGATCTCATGACCTCACACCACTTAGATGGAGACATCAGGTGAGGACCAGCAGTAACTGACTGTGGGAGAAGTTTTAATGATCTATTATTGGTCACGGGCCTGTGTGATCATGCCTGCTGATTTGCAAGATAAGCAGAGAGGTGTGTGTAGTTATTAACAGAGTAGCTCTGCCAACTGGTTTGCCAGGGCACAGCATTACTATTGAGGTGGAATAGGAAAGGTTACTGCAAAACTCACACAAATCACAGATTGTTCTCTATTCTGTCTGACATTAATGATTCAAACTGGATATTTAGCTGGTTGAAAAACATACAACACAAGTGGGATGAAGAACACCACAATAAAGGGAGTTGTGGGTGTGCCTTTGCACAAAGTTACCATTTCTCATTCTGGAATGCAAGTGCTCTAAGCAACAAACCTCAGAACAGCCTCAATCACACTTCCCACTGATGCACACAGTGAATCACTAACTGCATTTTCACACATGTCCTATGGACATATTTGGGAGAAGGAGGTTACATTTTCCACAGCTGTTGTTCTTCATGTGTGGTACACACTACTAGAAATGCTCCGTGCGGTTTAGGTGAGGACACTGCTAGAATAGAATTTGAAGGAAGCAACAAATGTGACGCCCAGTCACTTGTGGTGAATGTGCAGAACAATTAGCTGCTCTGTTTGAACATCGAGGCAAACCTGACATTACACTGACTTTGTACCAGGGAGCTGGCGGCTTAAACACTGGCTAGTGTTCAATCTCACAGTGTCACATGCACCTCTGTTGGGTAAACCCTGAAAAAGTTCAGGGCTGCGGCTCTTGTGTGAAAACGGTTTAAGATACCAAACTGTCAATTGAAGAAATAACCACAAAAAAAAACACCAGCAGGAGACCTGAAATAAACTTGAAAACAGAGCCATAAATATCTCAACACTAGAGGACAATCAGGGCAAGATTTGGAATGAAGACAGTTTGAAATTCTCCAAACAACTTTGTGTCTGTGCCCTACAGGTGAAATAGCTGCACCTTGGCTGGAGTTCGGCTGCAAAAGAATGATTTTAGGACTCAATAAGTGAGTCACATCTGAGTGGAGATGTTTTTGCAGCAGAACTGCTTAACTCACTTTCCAGCCTACTCGAGTTTCAAGACTCTCTGTTCCTGCTGGAGTATTTAAAGGTCATACATTAATTAATGAACCTTTACAGTGAGTCACGAAGCAGCGGGCAGAGAGGAAAGAGCATAAAGTAGAGAAAATATAGTAATAATAGATACCGGACTCGTGAGTCAATACCAGCGTAAAGAGAAAACAGGGATGTACCCTGATCTGTCACAACATTGAAAACCATCTTCTTTTTGTGCTGCCACAACAGCTCTGACACCTCCAGGACCTCTGCGGGTGTCCTGCAGCATCTGGTGCCATAACCCTTTGGGTCCTGTAAGTCTGGGAAATATGGAGGTCTGGTTAATGTCTTTGACGCTTAGATGTTTTTTACAGTGTGAAGGGGCGCATTCTCCTGTTGGGGAAGCTGGTTGATGAATATGAATACTAGGAGCGAGGTTTTCACAGCAGAACATTGTTATAAAAAGTGCAGCGTTATTCACCTTTTTCACAACCGGCTAAAACCACATCACAAACAGCCACAACATTAACACCTGTGGCTTTAATGCTGGTAAATGTGGGTCTATGTGGACATGATGGGATATACTCCATCCACATTACTATAGATAAAATAACAAATAAGTAAATATAAGTATCGTGCTAACAAAGGAGGTAAGCAAGAAATGGATGTTCCAATTAAAGAATATCTGATAAAATATGCAATTTTACAGGTAAGATTAACAAAATAAAATTGGTTTAACAGTAAAAAAAAAAAACTTAAAATATTTAATGGAGATTAAAAAAAGTTTGTCCACCTGTTAAACAGCTGTTTCTTTCTTATTTGGCTGCTTCCTCCATTTTTTTGTTATTCTTACTTTGTCACATATTTTAGAGGCTTCACACATCCTCCAGATAAAGAAGGTTTGGCTTTTCTTTTCTTTTCTTTTTTTTGGGGGGGGGCTTTTAAAAACTTTTATGAACCTCAGCACACTAGAAAACAATTGGCCTATTATAATAGCAAATAATTTCACTTAGCAAGGTGACAGCTACAGCTGCCACTAATCTTTAATGGTTCAAGGCTACAGAATACAACAACTGCCACCATGCTGTGCTCTATATGCTAATTATGTTTCAAACAAGAACCCATTAAGGTTGATATAGAAAAAAGTAAAACCTTAGTCTTAAGCAACATGCAAACCATAGCTGCCGAGCACACCAGCTACCTTATGATTAACAACTTGTACAAAAGCCATTCAAGCAGAAACGAGCAGCCCAAGAGTGCAAACCTCTGCCATGGTTGAAAGGTCCCTCCATACTGTACATTAGTTGAGTCCCTGGATCCAAGAAGATTTCTGGATCTGGATTACCGTCTGATATTTTCTTGAGTCTCTCAATTTTTCTTATTTCAGTTTGATATGCGTTTGTAAAGATGTGATGCAAATCATCCAGTTTTGCAACTGCATCCAAAACAGAGAAACTGAACTAATCACACGAAATCCCTTGGTGGAGATAAAAATAAAGTTATTTCACAACTCAATATGTGGCTTAATAGATGATAATGATATGATCACCCCTTGAAACGGTGCACGGCAGACTTTCTCACGAGATTATTTCTAGCAATAACTGCATAATTAAAAGTTCTTTATTTGGTCGACAAGGACACTTCAGTCAAAGAGGGCAAAGAAGCAGTAGCTCTAGCCAGTAGTTTCACTATAGAGTACTGTAAGTCCCTAATATGGGGTATGAAGTGCAGCATAATGTAGAGACATAAAGTGGAGAGACCAAAGCAACAAACGCTCGCTTTGAGTCTCGCAGATCCTCTGACACTGCAGAAATAATTGGCACATTGTGAAGGGCAGATATTTATGCCAGTTTAGCGGCAGACTGTCAGAGATGGATGGTGCTCTGCCTGCTGGTGACAGCTTCTGTTAAAGAGATCTCAGAATAGTGACTGCTCAGGTTTTCCCAAACAACAAAGCGCTTGGATAAATCTGAGAGAAAAACAATTCAGTGCCGCGCCTGTGAAAGGAAGGTTTTGACCTCCAAGCTCCTCTGGTGAATTCATCCAAAAAAGATCACTCATGCCTTGCTCATCAAATCATGTTTTTCAATTCATCTCCTGCTTAATACCTTATTCAGCCCTTTGACAACTGGCTTAGTTAGTTATTCAGCTCTCCTCTCTCTCTTATTGAAGTGTTTGAATGAGAAGCCCAGGGCGGGTTATAAACAATGATTCCACAGAAGGAGATCATTACTTTCCACGAAGTTAGGTTTCTGAAACATTTCCAAGTGTAATCTCAATACGTCATTTAAATCTCTGTCTGTTTCAGATCAATGCTGTTAGATCAAGGGTAGTCTGGTGCCACAACATGCCCACTAGCATCTCGTCCTGTGTAGGATCAGAGTATCGAGCTCTCAGTTGAAAGTGTCCTTGATTCTGGCACTTAAGGCAAATGTCATCTGTTTTAATAATGTGCATATCTTGTCCCTGAGCATAAACACAATTAAGTTGGTACTTGTGAGCATCAAAAAGTTAGAAAACCAGAAGTACTAAGCTTCTATATCTGTCTATTTATCAATCAATCAAACACGCAAAACCCTGAACTGGATAACAATGGATGGACAGTCACATATGTGCACAATTGCACTTGTAATCACATACTCTATGTCCACAAAACTGAGGTTTTAAA
>VUQJ01010605.1:49799-62939 GCA_015108635.1 Andinoacara biseriatus
TCCATTATATTTTTTTAAATAACAGCTGCTTGATAAATATTTTAATATTTACTAGGACAATTTCTCAGGTAAAACCAGCTGCAGTGTACAGTGATGCTTGTTGAGCCTAATTAAGTTTGCTGTGTTAAAGCTGTAAATCACAACACACACATAGGCAGCTTAGACTCAGTGTCTGCGTTCTGGCCTTAAACACTGATGTATTGACAACAGCTGGCAGCTTTCTTCGGAAATATCACCCCTGCCAGGCCTTTATTGGAGAGCCCAATAGGAATATCTGTCCATCTGCAGTGGCTAATCAAATACCAAGATAATGCAAATGACAACACAGGGTCAAAACTCAAACCTGCAACCCTCTCGCCGATTTAATGAGTTTTGTGTTTGTTTCACCTTTTCACATGAGCAGCTGCACAGCCACAAACAAGACTGAACTTATATTAGTCATCTGTTCTTCTCTATGCTCAGATATTAACAAAGCATAAAGGATAATTTATTTAAGATTTCATATTAGCATGTGAAACATTAAATGTAGTTGTTTTTTTCCCCCTCAGTTTTACATACATTTTAAGCTGTTTAATTAGTTTCTACATATTTTCCTTCAAGCTGGAAAACCTGAGTGGAGACAGTTTTAGTTTATAGTTTACTTTCCCTGCCGCACACTGACACACACACACACACACACACACACTCGCTGTAAAGCACTCTGTGATGGACCTGTGTTAAAAGCACTTTTGGAATAAATTTGACTTGGCATGACCTTGTGTGACCATTAAACTAATTACACTTGTAAAGCTGAACAATCCAATACCTTTTTGTCTTTCCTTTCTCCCAGACCTCTTGTGATTTCTATGTGAAGAGGACAGGGTAGTATCTACACTGTGAACACATGAAAGATGTCCAGTTTTGATTGCACTGCCCCATCGAGTTATGAATGGAAGAATTAACAAGATCACAGTTTATTATTGTTTTATCCATCTATATTATATATGAATAAATACATTTTAGGTAGGAGGAAAAAAACTCCAGTTTTTTTATGCCTTGCCTCCTGGTCTAGCACTGAATAAAGCATCAAAAGGTTTGATGGCTCGTATTTGAAGCTCAGTGTCTCCAAAGCTTTACACATGATATCCAGACAATTTTGGCAGAATCCAACTGGGATAGTTTCCATTGTCACATGGAGCACATAGAAGGAAATAATCAGCTTCACATGTATTTGTGCTAGTATGCAACTTAGGTGAAGGAGGCAACACACGACTTCTGCTCAATCGTAGTAACCACCAAACTATTATCTGCACTTTTCTCACACAGACAATGTACTAGGGAGCTGTCAGAGTAAAGTCTGATTAATGTCTGATCCAGCTGCATCAGGCATTTTTTTTCACGCACATTAGTCAAATAAGACATGAGAGACCTGGCCAAGAGGGTGGCAGAACTAACAACAAATACAACACATAACAAGTAAAGCAACAAATATAACTAATATTCTGTACAGACACAAATACGCATATCATATTCAATGACAGATTGTTGCACGAGCGACGTTAAAAGCAGTCACACTAACCAAAAGACCTATTCTCCCCCACTGTAACCAGCTCTGACAATTCCAGCTCCTTCTGCAGATTATTCCAGGAAACGGGGGTAATGCATTTGAAAGCCTTATTTTTCCTAATAATCTGACTCCTGGGACGAGCATTTATATAATATTGTGAGAGTGTAGTCTATGCTGGTACTTGGGCAGGTACATGACATTCAGTGCAAAGACTGAGTCTATATGCAAAAAGGCCCATCAGAAGCTGGAGTTGCTGAGAAAGTTGAGGTGATTTTAATGTTGAAGAGTCGCTATTTGCATTTTATATTCATTACGTTAATTGATTTAAATTTTTTGCAAAGATTTGTTGGCTTGACAACCACGGCACAGTTAACAAAAACAGCCTGGGAAAGACTGCTAAACTGTGCCAAATGACCATTAGTACTAACTTGAATGAACTTGGCAATGTTTACCACATTAGGGCCACTCAGTGAACATGCTGGCAGAATTTTATATTTGATATCATTTGTCCCCACAGTTGTTGGGTTCTCGAAGAAATTGTAGGTAAAGCAAACACACACACACACACACACACACACACACACACACCAACTTAAATAAGAACAAGCTCATTGCAACTTTTACATATATATATATTTGGTTCTTGTGCTGACTATTATTTACACTGCAATCACCACCAGTAAGGTCTATCCAATCCAGTGAAACTAATTAGACTTACACCTAAAATAACTTAAACAAAATTAACAAATGAGGGGAGATATATTAGTTGATGCCAGTTAGAAACATTTTTCACCATCTGAAATATCAACTCTTTGATATGCAAGATTTCAAAGCAACCGTAGACAACTTTCAGATATCAGCAGAAACTAAATCATCTGTGATCAAAAGTGGAGATGCAACTGTCCAAAAAGCCATTTAATATAGTACGGCAATCAGTCTGGAAAATCATGGCTTCATATGCTCCACAAAGCAAACCATGGTGACAAAGTGAAGAGAAGTTATCAAGATGAATTTAATTAACAGTCTCGTGATGGGCTGATAAAGACACTAGGGTTGAAAAAACCTGTTTAACAGGTGATCGCCCATCTTTGAGGTTTTCATAAGATAGTTACTTTATTTTAATGATCCCACAGTTTGCATGCATGAGGGGGATTTTTAACTTGACATGATTTGACTGCCCAAATTACATCTGTAAGGCTGAATATGACCGTCCTCTTGCTGCGTCTGTGTTATGTCAGGACCACACTGCATGAGAAGTACAGTGATATTCTGCCACCAAAGTATACCTAGGATTTCTCTATGACTATGGTGTCACTTTAATTGTCAACAAATTGCACTAAACAACCAATATGTGCAAGTATGTTAATGCATTCAAAGTAATTATCTGTCTTACACTGTACTTTTTGCAGACTTACCACCACAGGGTTGTATGCCTTTGCCAATTGAAGGCAGTTAAAATGCACCTATGCTTCCATTGCTCAGTTTTGGCTCTGAATAATAGTGAGAAAACTATTTTTACAGATGATTGTGATTTCACCTGAAGCTGGCCTTGTGTAAATATCTTCGTAATAGACAATGAATTCTTGAGTTACGCTCAAAAACATGTTTCGTAAGGTCACACCAAACTTGACCTTTGAAATTCTAGAGTTCATCCTTCAGTCCAAGTGAACTTTAGTGCCACATGTAATGAATTTTTTTTCCAGAGTTCCTGAGGTATTGCATTCAGAAAACAGAAAGGACTTACAGTAATCTTGGCCTTTAAACATAAAAATGAACTCAGCCATCCTTTAGTCACAGGGTTCTCAAAATCCGGCCTGCAGGCAGTGGCGCCCCTTTGTAACTTTCTGTGCTGCCAGTGGGAAACAATGTTCTCCCATAATGTGATATAGCAGGATTGGTGGGGAAAACAAAACTCTCTATGCACTGTTACATTGTCTGATTTCCAATGCAACTTCTCTTCCTTTGAACTTGGAATCCAAATTTTATAGTTTTTACAGTAAATAGTGAGTTAAAAAATTTCTGCTAATTTTCATCATCATTAATCTTTTTTGTTTTTTGGTCAAAGCACAGGGACACTATGGGCTTCAGTATGATAACATGTGTAGGACGATGGGATATTCATGGGCGACTGCCAGGGAGGAAAAAGAATACTACCTGCTGCCAGAGGAAAGGCAAAAAACCTATTAAAACACATGAGTGAACCACTCCATTGTACTGGCTGTGTAGACCGTATGTAAAAGGTGGGCATAAAACAGCTGGTTAGTGAAGTCCCAGTATGAAGCCTCGAGCTGCATACTGGGACTCTTTGTTCTCAAACCAAACACGCCAAGCAAGGGGTAGAGCTGCCCGAGAAACCCAGAGATGTGCAATGCTCGTCAGCAACAAGGTAGGCCTGCAAAATAGAGTAACTTGGTTTAATATTCTTTTTGAATCTTTTTGCACCATAACTGACAAAAGGAACATTATCAAACTGGAAAACTACATCCATCTTACACACAGACAAATACAATCAAACATATACCATCCTGCTGCTATAATCAGCATTTAAATCACCTGTATTTCCATTTTTTTGGTAAACGAAAAAAGTCCTTAGGGCTTAAAAAAGGTGTCATAATGCCAGGAATAGGGGTAAGCTGTTGAGGAATGCAGGCTTTGGGAGTTGACACCCCGCGTTAGCCTCAGGCTCATCGAAACAGCGAGTTCAGGGAAAATAGATAGTCAGCTTCTATTTGCTCTCTTAACAAGTATCTGAATAAAGGGGACAAACTCATGGGAAAACTGAATGGGTCAAGAATGCAGTCTTCAGCTATCCAGGCTAGACAACAGCATGTGTAGTAAAGTGCAACCTTGTCTGCCTGTCAGAAGACATTCCTTTGAACTGACTCCAAAATGGTCTGCCATATCTAACTTATAGCACCAGTTTGCCTGCGGTAGAGTTTCAAAGGCTTCAAAGCACAAGAGTGACTTCTGACCTCACCAAGTACGATCCTCTGATGCGTGACAGGCAGGGCGGAGGAAGTGTCGTACAGCCGGGATGGTATCTGAACGCGCCAGGTCTGGCAGGTGGTGGTGTGGGACAGGGTATGTGCGATGTGTGACCGGACTGCAGAGTGGAAGCATGTGTTGTTTGGGAACTCTAATTACCCGCAGGAAAATACAACACACTAACAACTGGTCATAGACCCCAAAGACAGATTCTGACATTTCTGAGAAGGTCAACATTAATTAGAGTGCGCGATTCCGCTCACGAGGAGGAAACAGAAGAGTCTGTTGAGAAGAGTTTGGTGGCGTAAAAAGCTTCCAAATATGAATAAGAAGGTTACTTGTGTCACGTGCAGACAGTTGACAGTTAATCCCAAAGACCACCTTATCAATAATAATGGTGTGCACAGAAATAATCTGGTTTTTTTTGTAGTGTTTTACAGAACAGATCATTATTTTAGGAAATTCACGTATGCTTAAATGATAATAAAATAAACAGCAACTGATTTATTCATAAATACATTACAGCTCCACTTATTACTTTCATAACCAATTAGTCTATCATTTCGTCTAAGATTAATCAGATAGTTATTATGCAAATGTTTCAGAATGTGATGAAAAATTACCACACCCAAGGTGAAATCCTCATATTTCATCTCTTTAGAAAGCCATCACCAAGAGATGCTCAATTAATGATCATTTAAAAAAGAGCAAATAGAAAAGGCAAGAAACAGTTCATGTTTGTCACTTCTGGAACTAATAATTAATCAGTGAATTAAATTATTCCTGTCAGCACTAATGGGAATTCTGATTGGTTTGATCCGTAGTGTATGACGGCACAGGCAAATGAAATGTGAGGAACAAAAATGGGTGAAAGGGTAGAAGAACAACTCTCCCTGCTTTCAAACCAAGAGATGGAGAGTAAAGATAGTATCGCCATTACGCCCCTTCCTTCATCGCAGCATCACAGGATATAAACTATTAAGAGCTGACAGGATAAATTATTAAGGGCTCCATTTGCATGGCTCCATTTTCTCCCTGAATAAAAAAAAACAAAAAAAAAGCAGAAACTGACATCATGACTTATACATACAAGTTTTGCGCGCAGAGTCCTCCACAAATAGTGAAGAGATGTCCTCGTCCACTCCAGCCTCATTTTTGGCAATACAGGTATAGGCACCAGTGTCCTCAAAGTGTACGTTGCTGATGTGAACCTCGCTTCCATTAGCTGTGAGGGACAACGAGGGGAGGGGGCAAAAAATAAAAAGACAATTTTCCTTCAGGAAAGAGATAAAGGGTGACTTCAACACCACCGTTCTCTGCTACCATTATATAACAGTTATATGTTTGGAAGAAAGGTGAAAGGTTTGTTTCAGGGAGATTTCAGAAAGGTGGGAGTTCAAAGAAAGAACGTGAAACACGCTGTGTTTCTGTGAGATCTGGGACAGTTTTCCGCTCTGTAGCTTTTGTGAGCAACCTGAGAGGAAAAGCAATCGTCTGTTTACTGTGAAAACTGTGAGACACTCAATAACTCTGCTTCAGAGTGTTTGAGACCGAGTTTGGACAAAAGACTTAATGTTTCATGTCTTCGACATTGTGCATCTTTTGATGCCACAAATCGACTTGTATCTCAATTTCAAACAAACGGCTTCACACTGAAATCAGTCACTGAAATAACAAATGTATGTCAATATTAGAAATGCACGTAATCATCTTTGAAACATGAGATGCCCCTCATGGTCATATATTAGCACAAGAATAAGTGAGAGTGGTGATAAAAAACAATTACAGATAAAATAAATGCACAGGTGCACATGGAGCAGACTCGTGACTCCTGTTTACCTTGCAGGGTGAGCTGTTTGGACAGCTTGGTTGTGATGTCCATGCCGTTCTTGAGCCAGGACAGCTGTGGATTGGGGATGCCCTCTGCATGGCAGCGGAGGCTGGCAGTGACACCCGGCTCCCTGGCTTGGCTCTCCGGATAAACTCGGATGACGGGAGGAACTGAAAGATGGTATAAGAGGGAAGAGGGAACCACACAGTACAGAGAAATGAATAAGTGCTGCAGCATCCCTCACTGATGTTTACATTAGATCATTTGAGGAGTCGGACAACCTTATCGAACAAGAAGTTTTCAAGAGTCCTGAACTCATGGCTTAGAATTAGCATAAACTATCAATAGGATTGAGTGCATTTGCAGCATTACTGAATGCCTTTAGATAAGGTTAATGTGCTCCACAAAGCCAAACAAATCAGATAGATAAATAAGGGAGGGAACCTCTGTTCACTTGGTAGCTATTGATTTTCAGTAACCTTCTGTCGGGAAGGAGATGAGGGGATAGAAGAAGAGAAAACAAAATGCGCAGAAAGAAAAGGCAAAAGCTGAATGTCGCTCTCCTCTGCAAACCGCTCCAAAAGCTGACTTGGCACATTTCTGCGCACGGCGCCACCGTCATGCTGCAGTTTCACTTGTTTACCCTACCCTGAAGCAAAGACAAACAAAAATCTCTCGCTGACATATTGTACTTTCAAGAACCATACATTAACATAAATCAATAAAACACACAAATGCATTAATAATATGCATTTATGCATTGGCTGAGAATTATGCCACGAATTTTGCTCTATACCCAGGGGCCAACTTGTTAGAGCCCTGTTCCACAAAACATGGAAATATCAGAAGAATGAATTTGAATAATCCTTTAGAGAAGGAAGACTTCTCTGAAAAGCATAACAATGATAAAACGTTTCATAGCAGTATGTCTGAGGAGACTCCTCCACTGGACTCAAACTTGGACAGTGACAATGAACTGTTTACAGAGCATCCATAAAAATGCAGCATGATTCATTCCACAACAGCCTGTCACATATAAGGATGACAACCTGGCAGCAGTTAAAGTAGAGACATCAAATCTCTCTATCGTGCCATCTTGTTTTGAGCGATTCCTTTTGAGCCTCTGTGGCCCAAATCAGCGTCTTCTTTTTTTTTCCCTCTCTTTTCTGAAACAGACTTCAGAGACATGAGCGGAGGATGGAAGCAAGAGTCTTGGCAAAAGTAGAGAAGGCAGACGTGCTGTAGAGACCATTTCCTGTGGGCACTGGGTTAGAGGAAGTCTTTACTCAGCCAGGTGAGTGAAAGGACTAAAGATTACTGCCATGACCATCTGGTAACCACAGCACTCCCGGGCTTTGGAGCTCACGTCAACCTGACTGCCAACACACTGTCCACAGTGGGCCACAAGGGTTCTTATGGCACTCGGGTTACTTTACCAATCACAGCCACACAGACACTCCAGTTATGCCAATGCCTCTCAGCAGTTACAATGCTGATTGCATGGAACTCTAGAAGACAATTATTTTGTACAATCATTTGAGAGAAGATTATTACTCTTGCTTAATGTCCTCACAGATGCAGATACGCTCACACAAAACCACGCTCTTCCTTCCTTTTTGTGTGTGTGTGTGTTTGGGGGGGTGTAAGGGGTATAAGTTTTATTATCTTCCCTCCTTATCTGTTTTTGCACCATATGCTTACTGTAAATCACTTTGCGTCTGCCTTGTTTGTTGAAGTCGCTCTGTAAATAAAAGCTGTTCAAAATGAAAGATACAGTAGAATTGACACCTGCATCCAAATATCAATCAGCCTGAATACACAAGTCATAAAGATCCTATTTTAAGTAGTTCTATAATGCCAAACTGTTATGCCAATGCATATGTTGCAAGTTGCAATTAGAAAGTCCCATTCTGCACCACTGAAAAAAGCAAAAAAAAAAATCCCGTTTGATTCATATTTGTTCAATGCCCCCTAATTCAATCTCTTTGTGCAGCCCTACACTGCTCCCAGAGCTCCAGCTATACTTCGATCGGTCCCTGGAAATCCCATTCCATCCATGTGCAGTTAGAATTTCACCATGAACTTTAAAGTTTGCACAAAGAGCAAACATTACCTTCTGAGTGAAACTGACCCATTTTTAATGTGGAAAGCAAGTCAACTGGAAGAAGCTCAAGAATGTGATCATGAGCATACTTGTTACTTGTTTTCAATGTTTACAGGGCTGTTTAACACAGCAGCCCAGGGTCAGACTATCAATGGTGAGCGCTACTGTCATGTTCGACCCAAACCATCATCTCAATGTGCACCTGCAGAATGGGACATTCAACAAGCAATCAAATCAGCAGAAAAGCAATTAATGCTATTAATGTTCAAAGCTATTACCTATAATATTTTATCTATGAGACATGATTTCCCATCTTACATTCAATGTAGCATTTCAGCTTTGTATTACTTTGTAAAGTGTGTGCAAGCACTTATGTCATGTTTGGCATCATATCAGCTTCCGTGTGAAACCTGGAACCTTTATCTATGGGAGGTGTAATACTCCAGGTGGCATTTGTTAAAAGTCTTTTCTGACAATTTTAAACAGTCTTTATGTTCAGTGTTATTGTCATTTATAAGATATGAAGTATTTTTAGCAAGCATGTAAATTAAATCATTGTGAAGTATTGAAATGATGATTTGAACACATAAATGTATTGCAGTATTGTGAAATTCAAGCAATGCTACTGTATGGGCAGTTTTTCTTACAATGGTCTTACTGTTGCAATGAATTTGTTGTAGATTTAAATTATAAACTGTTACATTTCTTTATAGATTTTTCTACTTGTGCATATTAGCCTGAGTGGCAGGATACCCACGCTTTGTGCGTGGAGGTGTTACAAAAAAAAAGAGGGTCGTGACAAAATTGGCATGTTTTCTGGTCCACAACAGCAATTAATCAAGAGCTGTATAGCACAAGCATGGATCAACCAGGTTCCCCTGAGTATCCTCATCATTAAAAACCTCTCAGGCAGTCTTTCAAAGCTGTGTTAATTAGTATGTTGGAATTTAAAGAAAAAAGATCCTCTAATCTAAGAAAATAACAGCTAAAAGTGGTGTGGAGGTGGGGCAAGTAAGGATGTCAGAGGCAGGAGTTGCTCTGTGAGATCCCGAGGTCACAGAAAGATGGACAACAACATAGAAAAGCAGCATATCTGTGACACAGAATGAACTTTTTAAGTAGAGGATTTTTCACCTACAGAATCTCAAGTGGACATTAGTGTGGTATAAGACCACCATGTCATGTGGTTAAACCCTTTGGCTCCTGAGGCAATGGAAGATGGATACCATCCTCATCCTGCCATCTGCGACTACCGCAGAGACATACACGGGTTTAAAGTAAAAGGATACAGTCGAGTGATACCTTTGGAGCCCGAAAAGGCACAAAAGTCCAAACCATGGCAACAAAAATGAAAAGTAAGAGAAGGGTGAAGAATAAAATGTGTAAAACGCCTGAGAATCATGGGGTCTACCACCATAAATCTGAAAATGACTGTAGTCTCACAGTCTCCCACTCAGGCCAGGGTTGGAGAACTGTGTCACACCTCTGATTTAAAGGCATTAACACTCATTTTTTTTTTAGCCATAGTGCAATAATATCACTTAGTTTCAAGCTTAAGCTCTTTAAAGTACATCACAGAATTACAAATAAATAAAAATATATTCTAAATGCTGTCTGCTTCATGAGTCTCTCTACTGGCCCAAACCTAACAGGATTTTTCTGGTAATTACATTTTAAAAATTGGGGACTTGAAGTAAATGTCATTAGCCATTCAGCAGGTTTTTTTTTTTTTTTTAAAGATATCAGGGAGTGGAGTTAAAGGTAACTCCATCACCTGTTTCCCAAAGGGATAGTGATGGTTTCATAAATAAATCCACTACTTAATACTGTGATTTGTGCTCAATCCAACCAAAGAATCCACATAATGTAAATTTTACAATGTCCAGACTGACAGACTTACTTGTATGTTTAAGAATTGATTTTTTATTGATTAATTATTATTGTTAAAGATTGTGTTTCTTTTATTTACCGCATAACAATCCCTTTTTTAGCCTTTATATAGTCTAAAATGCATCGGCATCCACAAAGGTGGATGAAACAGAAGCTCTGAGCCTTTAGAGTCCCGACACTCTGACGCTGTCTGAGGAGATCAGACACACCAGCTCTCTCTCTTATTTTAGGTTTTTGTTATGAAATGCACGTTTTTTGTTGTTTACTTTAGAAATTAGTTCTATTAAAGTGTTTTGTATGTAATCTTTGTTTTGACACAATAATGTTTTAAATGCACTTGTATGTAAATACAGTTATCATTATTATCATCTTTAGGTGTTAAAATAGGATTCTAAACATTTGAATACAAGTGACATTTTCTTGTAATTCAATGTGATTTCAAAGATACCAAATATGATATATTTTTCTAAAATTCATATTTTTTGGTCTTAACTCTATCTGAAACAGGTGTTTCAGAGGTAGCCAGATTATGATCAGGGTGGTCTTTTGCTAAGGTCAATACAGTATATAGAAATATCTCCCGGTGCTATTAAGACTGATGGAAAGTGGATAGCATGAGATTGAGCTCACATCTCATCCAATTTTTGAGTAAATTGCTTGTGTGATTTGAGAAGGTGGAACTGGTTGGTGCTTTCAGCTCGAGGTCTCTGAACTACGATCTAATAATAGCTGGTAACAACACTTCTGGAGCCAGATAAGTTACAGTCAAAACGTATTTTCAGCATATACAGAGTAAGTAAGAGTATGACTAATCAGTGCAGTGAATGGGTATATATAGGTTTGCTCAGGCAGACCAGCAGTTCCAGGTGAGTGGGTCCTCTGTTGGTTTCATGGACCTAGTTCAACTGTAAGCATCTGTGATGGGAGGGAACCACTGCCTGCCAAAATTTTAGTAACCTAGCCTAGTTTCTCAAACTGTTTATTCATGAACAGATTCAGCACAACATAAACACATAATTAACTATGTAAGAGCAGGCTGATACTGTGTAAGGCTAAAAATTCCCTCCGTGCAGGAACTGAATCCCTGGATCCAAAAAAATAACTGTATCCAAATTATTCTGGGATATTTTGGGGTGGCCGTGGCTCAGGAGGTAGAGCATGGTCACCTACTAATCGGAAGGTTGGCGGTTTAATTCTCGGCTGCTTTGGGCTACATGCCAAAGTATGCTTGGGCAAGATACTGAACCCCAAGCTGCTCCCTGACGCAAGCGCTGGCATATGTGTGGCTGTTAGACAGTAAGCACTTAGCTTAGTTACACATGGAAGTACTTATATGAATTGGTTATAGCGCTATATAAGAGGTAATTCATTTACCATACTTTCTTGAGAACATCAATGCAATATTTTCCAATTTTCCTTATTTTATTCTGATATTCTGATCTTTAAGGATATGATGCAAAATGTTCCATTCTGCAATAACTAAATCCATCCAAAAATTCCTGGATCCTGAGCTGGTTCTTGATTAACTCCATAACTTAATCACTTCTAAGTTGGCCCAACACCTACCTCTAGAAAAAAAAAATCATACAAATCAGTCCCTTACTTTTTGAGGAATTCTGCTAAAAAAGAAACTTTCAGAACTTAATGTTCAAGTAGAGATTTAAATCTTAATCTTGGTTTTGAAATCCTTGTGGTGAATTGTTGTCAATTTGCAGGAAAATTACATGCATTGTGGTGCAGTATTTAAATACTATTTGATAAGACTTAGTTAGAAAAAAAGAGAATACTTTATGTGACTTTGCAGCATGGTGTCAGAAAAGTTTTTAGGATATATCAGTAAGTATGAATCAATATGGAATTTCTACCTGTCCTAAGTTATGTTTAGCAATTGAGGATATAAACTCACCTCTTGCTTATTCCTGAAAAGCTATTCAAATATACAGCTTACATATCTTGAGTGTAAAAATGTGACTGCTGTCATTTACAGCCTACAGCTGTTACTCGGGTTTGAAAAGAAGGTGTGGAGGCTAAAACCTGCGTAGGAGGTGCCAAGTTCTATCAATGTTGCCATAATTCCCAGTGGCTGCCCAGAGAGCTCAATAAAGGTCACTGCTTAGTTAAAGGCCTATTATTTGAGAAAAAGCTCATGTCAGTGAATTCCCTCTGTGAATGTGGGAGAGAAAGCCCATCCTGCCCTGCTGTAGAGTGTCTATTAATGCTACTGGGCTTCCAAACGGTCACTGGTAGGGTTCAATAAGTTCATCAAGTTATTTAATTACCACCTAAGCTAGAATGAATGAATTAAACTCTGGTGAGCCAGCCATGCACATCTATTATATCTGGAGAAAAAAAGAGTTTGTGTGGTGTTGGATGAGTGCAAATTGAAATGTTGAATTGTGGCACTGCAATAACTGAAAGTCATACTTAATGTATGTAATTAAGTTCAAAACAAATTTAGCTAATATTATCGGGAGAATTGGGATAATTGCTAGTTTAGAAGAAGCACTGTTTGCTAAGAACAGCAATTAAGTACAAACTGTGTGTGGATGTGTGTGTGTGTAATAATACGAGCTTAATGGGTGGAATTTTTGAACTAATGTAATCATTTAAAGTAAAGTATTAGGGCACATTTGTTTACAGTTCAATAACAGCCCAGGGGACTATTGTTGCATGTTGTACACAGTTTTGTTACCTTTCTAGCAAAATACCAAACAAAGATACTTGAAACCAGAAGGTCCCATGAGAGCGTATGCAGCTTCAAACTAAATTTTATATATATATATA
>VUQJ01010610.1:10659-22851 GCA_015108635.1 Andinoacara biseriatus
ACCAGCTATAAAAAAAAAAAAAAAAAGTTCACTAAGTTTTGAGGTACTTTTAAAAACTTAAATTCTCTTTTGGTGCTGCAGGAAACATTCAGAAGTTTTACTTAAATAAAAATGAGGTCAGTTTAGGTTTGAATGTGCAGCTTGTACTCAATGTTTCCCACAGTCGTACTTTTAAGTTTTAACAGTTTATGGAAAAGACCCCAACCCAATGAACAGCAGCTAGAGGCACCATAGTAGCTAAACCCTCAAAAATTTGCACTTAAAGCCATACGTTTCTTTATTCTGTGGCACGAAGCCAGAGTACAGGAAGAGCGTGCAAACTCCGCTCAGAAAGGCTCCAGCAGGGGTTTGAACCAGCAACCATTTTGCTGTGATGGTGCTAACCGCTCCACCACCCAACCAAACCAAACCAGCCTCCACCCACAGCTGTGCTTTTTTTTACTGCTGTAAAGTTTGACATTTTTGAAGTGCACGTTCGGGGCTTTTTAGCCTTTATCGTGTTAGGACAGGGAGACATGCAGATGATTCAAACCCAGGCGTTAGCGATACCTGCTCAACCCAGTAAAGTAAACTGGCACCAGTGTGGGAATCTGTGGGGAATGACTTCAGGAACTCCAGTTTTTATCTTTGCAGATTGCGGCTTTTTGAAATATTGAGATGTACAAATAAGTAATGTGGAAACCCTCAGAGGTAATATTATAAAAAGTATTTTTGTACTAAAATCAGGATATTGGTGACGTGCAGTTCCTCAGTGAGGCCGACCTCAATCGGTGATTTATAGCTCAGAGGACTCGCAGGGCTGCATCACTCGATAAAGTGCCAGACGACGAAACACAGGAGCTCACGAGACTCTGACTGAAGTGTTTCCAGCAGCGTTTGAACATCATCATTGTGCCATTCGTCAAAGAACGCAGCAGGAACGGTTCTTTTCTCAGCTCGCTCCGTCCATCAGTGCCGAGATTCCCGCCACTGCGTGAACACGCACGTCACACGGTTTAGCCGAGGAATGCGTGGCCTCTGCGCCGCCTCCGTGTGAAGTAATCGCTGCCGTTTATCGCACAGACTCAGACAGCTCAGTCAGACTTTGTTTGGGTGCTAATCAGACTGCAGGAACTCCCACTCTTTCTGTGGTTTAGACACATAAATATTCCATGTCAGTCAGATATGTCTGCCATATGACACCAGCGCTGCTTTCTGGGCACGTTTGCATACATTTACATGCTGCTTTGCCTTTCCGTCTGTCCAGTTCCACATGTCCACAGAGAAGACACGAGCACACATGCGGGAGCAGCGGTGGAAACTCGAACCCATCTGTTTCAGATTACTCTGACTTGAGTTTGAGGAAATGTGTGGCAGTTGAATTGAGGGCAGCTAAACTGACCCTGGTGAAACCCTGAGAGACTGAGGTCACGCCAGCATCAGCAGTTTGGGTTTGCGTCCTCTGCACGGCTGCTTAAGCTCTGTCTGACTTTTAATTTGAATCATTCGTTCTCTCTCGGTGCCTCTTTGGATTTAGCGGAGGAGCACAGAGGCGATGAGTCAAGAAGCCATCACGAGCCAGACTGAATCAATAAATCACAATCCAGAAGCTACTGTAGTGTTGTTGAGGCTTTTCACAGGCATGTCCTTTCACCACAGTGAAGTCACGTACTCCTCCTGTAGCATAACTGGTTATCAAAAGGGCTGAAACTCAGCCAGAGAGCTCGTTCACCCACAGTTAGAAAAATGTAACATTGGTGAAGGAGTGAAAATCTTTAGATGATCAAACGGGAGGTCGGTGGTTCCAAACTTCTGCTTTCTCCTCAGTTGTTCCACCTTCTTCACACTGTCAGCACACCTCAGTCACAATTCCAGCATCGCTGTATTTGTCCAGTCTTCTTGAGCTCTGAAGCAATCAGCTGAAACATCCCATCAGCCCAGCCAACACTGAGCCCTCCTTTCATTCCTCCGGATGTCCAAAGACACAGTTTCAGTCTGCAGCTCGTCTCCGGCCTGTTGTTTCTCACTCTTTTCCTCCCTGCTTGGTTCTCACCACTGACATCCAGAGATGAGCTCAGCACTAACTGTTGTTTCTTTATGTAATATAGTGAAAACCAAACCTTATAATTGGAAGCATTCTGAGGTCTGCATGTAATTAATTAAAGAAACACTGTACTGTGTTTGAATGGAAGAGATTTTTCTTTGGTCAGGACACACATACCCCAAACATTTCTTTGACCTTTAACCCAATCGCTTTGTTTTTATTAAGAAATTTAGTTAGACTTCCAGAATGCCCACAACATCCACAATCCCAGATCTGTGTGGTTTCCCCGGGCCTGTAGCAGCTCATACTTGTACAAATAAAAGCAATTTGCAGACATAAACATATGCATGCAGCAGCATCAACAGACGGTGATTCACACGAGCTGCTAGCCAAGTATAATCTTTGGTGGTGACAAAGTATGAACCAGACTCCTCAAGTCTGATAATCATCTTTACCTGAGAGGATCGCATCATGATGATGTGGGTGGGGCGAGTAAGTGTACACCCCCCCCCTGCTTGCTCTCTTACATGCATTTATCTGTCTGGGCCGGCGTGCTCAGGGTCACGTGGGGGTTGTGTAAATACACACTCACTATGGGTGGGAAGGAAGCGCAGAGAGATTTTCCATGAGTTGCTCTGGTGAGCGGAGACACGGGGAATCACCGAGGGAGCACCACCGGGAAGCTGAAGGTTTGATTCATCTCTGTTGTTGCTGCCACCCCCCCGATTCCCCTCACAACACCAACAGCAGCGATTTTCCATATGATGCTTTTGTTTGTTTTTTTAATGGTGATTGTTTCCCACTGATGTCATCTGGAGCTCGGCCACGAGGAGCAATTTTCTGTCTGTTTTTGGAATAAAGCGATTCCTAACCACACCATCCCAAAGTGAATAACAGCGGTCACAAACGTAGTCGTTACTGTGTAATTTATCATTATAATATTATCGTATATCATATAACAACCACTGCTGAGTATACAAAACAACATGGCTACTACACTTAAATGTCTGTTCTTGTCATCTAACGTTTCCATTTTGATGAGCGTGTTCAGCAAGACCAAAAACAAAGGTCGTGCAGAAAATGTGTGGTCGATGTGAGCAAAGCTCACCCTCCACCCTTCCTCCATCCACCCTCCACCCCGACTCCTGTCGCACTGAGTCCAGCAGCCTCTGTATCAGCTCCCATCAGGAGATGGAGCTCATAAATAACCATCTCCTTTATTTATTTTAACTCATCTGCATCTCCGTGTTGGTAGGAAAGGAATATTAATCAGTGCCATCGGACCATCAGCGGACCTGATTTATGAATGTGGGGCTCATTGTTGACCATGATAGGATCAAAACATGGATTCCAGAAACTTCTGGACTCACAGCCAGGCGTGGTGAAATTCTCATGAGGCCATAAATCCTCTTCCATATAAAATGCTTCTTTCCTTCCTACTAATCTCAAACTGAATGAATGAACCAAAGCCGTCTGTCAGTTGGGGATATCGGGCACTCGTCAGGCCTGAGGCAGTCATGACATCATGGGCGCTGTACACGCTCCCGACTGATCGTCTGTTTTTGTAGCTTGACCCACAGCACTGCCGTGTTAGCAAAAGTTCATTCGTTATGAACTTTGTGTGAGTGTGGAGTTATCCCTCATGCTCACAGGCACACTTAAATCACAAAAACACTTAAATGCAGCTTTTTTATTTCTGTGTAGTTTCTGTGTAATTTCATTTTTTCTGAGGAGTATTATTTCTAATTTCACTTTTTTCTATCACAATGAGCGCTTGTTGACTTTATTAGTAATATTACATTTAATGTAAAGTGTGCAGGACAAAGTTTTTATGGGTTTGAGGTTCAGCCTAAACTTTGAGACCATCACGATTATGATACCAACATTGCCATCTAGTGGTTGGACATGTAGAACTGCAACTTTAGAGCTTTAAGCCAGACTGGAAGCTATGTGATGCAACACTTTAGCTACTTTAGCTTATATGATGACCTAAAACAGCAACAGATATGAGCACTGTGGGGGGGTGGGGGGTAGCAGGGAGAAAAAGCAGGAGCGCATGCAGACATGTTTAGGACATGTCTTCATACTGCATCCTCACTTTATCCATAAAAGATGGACGTACAAATACACTGCTCATGGATTCATGGGCGGTTGGATGGATGGATGGGTGATAGACAGCTGGATAGGTGAATGGATGATGCATGGATGGTCAGATGGATGGGTGGATGGATGTGTTTTCAAGGTGTTTCTTTACATTTTTGGAGCAGTCCAGTTTCTCATGTGCTTGCACAAACCTCAGATCCCACTCGAATGGTCTGACAGGAGTGCTGCGCTTTCCCTTCAGCTTTGGAGGAATGAAGGCAAGGAAAGAATTTCTCGGCCTCAGACTGCAAAGCCAAAAGCTGAAGGTCCAGATCTGAGTGCATTTCCTTTCTGTGGAACATCTAATGTTCTGGTTTCCATGTCTGCCTTTGGTTCTGAACAAAAAGCTTCATTGGAGGGAAACTACTTAAAAGGCTGATGAGCCTTTGAAAACCCCATTACATAAAAATCAGACGTGTACTCAAAAAGAAAAGAATAAGTCACCAATTTACAGTCAAAGGGCATATTCATCTCTTTGGTGCTGCATGCATCCATCAGGTTTTTATGAGAGTTAGGGACCAGGAAGCAAAGAGTGCACCATGGTTAACATGATATTGCTGGTATTAGCTTCACAATGAACTTCTGCCACTATAAAAATGATCAGTAGAAAGTTTATTAGAGAATAATTTATCAAACTTTAAACATGATTTTGGGCTGAGAACATGTGACACACTGCAGGAACATTAATGTTTAATGTTCAAACCTGATCAGTCCCTGGAGATGAATTACACGTTTGACTTTTCCACTCCAAAGGATCCATTTTTTTTTTTAAATGTATCCACAAACTCAGTGTGGTGTTTTTCAGCAGGCTGTTAAACTGTAAATCAACAGGGATTAAAAATATTGGACCTACGATTCAGGCAGAAAAATGCTGAATCGTAGGTTGCTGTTCTGGTCTTCTCCCAGAACAGCTGGCTGCAGTACTACTTTATTTAATGCTTTATTTTTCCCAACTTATGGAATCATTGTAGCTTTAAAGTTATTTGTTTTAGATGGTATTGTTTTCAAAGCAGTATAAGTTTCCACAATCACTAATTTCATATTTACAAACACATCAACAGTGAGGAGCAAAGCGCAACGACACAAAGAACAGTCAAACAGTAAGTTTAGTATGACAGAAACATCCATCCAGTGCATAATTAACGTGTGCTTTTTAAATCCATCTAATCAGAGCACAGCGAGGAAAGCAGTGACTCCGAGGAGCAGGCAGCTTAAGCTGCAGGCGCAGGGCGAAGAAGACATGGCGATGGTGATTGAAGGCCTGCAGCCATCACAGTTTGCACCACAGAAGAAGCAGGAGTCCACGCTGCGTAGCACTCGGGAATTATACGTGCTTGTTGCTTTTCTCGCTGAAATAAAAGATATGATCAGTTTACATAAAACAGTCCTAAGAGTTTGGACCGTCAGATCGTTCACAGCGGCGCTCACTTGGCTCATAGTAGTCATAAACGTGCACCACAGCGTCCTGCACACGGGCCACTTTGTAGTTTCTGACGAGAGGAAGCTCGATGCAGACCTCTGACTTGTTGAGCTGCAAAGAGAAACGTTACAGAGTGTCACAGTTACCTAATTCTCTGCTATTTCATCAACACATGTATTCATTTAATATAGTAAATAAAGGCTTGTGATCCACTGTGGGGCTTAAAGAGATGAAGGGGGCGAAAATGCTTCAAGCTCACAAACAGCTTAGCACACACGAAAACTGAATTTCTCCTCAGTGGGAGGAAAGTTAAGCTAAATCCCATTTTTCCAAACATTGTTTGCTTCACACCATTGAGGAAAAACTCTTTAGAAAGTCACGTGAATCGGAGCTTTTCTTTGGTTACGCCACTTTTCAGAGTGTCCTGCTTCCTGTAGAGTCTCCAAAGTATCTGAACATCAAAACGTAACACCAACTGCTTCCTTCCACTGTGATCATCATTTTAATGGGAATGTGTTGGTTCTAATAACAGAGGACGATGCTTTTAGACCGCTTACCGAATCCAGGTACAGGCTGACTTTCTCAGCTGACGCCTCCACCTTCCTGATAACTGCTGCTGTGACAGCAGCCTTATTCGAGAGCGTGAACCCGCTGAGCATGCCTACCTCCAGTATGGCCATACCTGTGTCAGGTATTGTCTGACTGTCCTTTAATCTGGAGAGGACAGAAGTGCATATTTAAGATGAATGGAAACATAACTAAATAATGATAAATCATCTTCTCTCAGCTGCTCCCTTCAGGGGTCTCCACAGCATCACCATCTGCCTTCATCTCGCCCTGTTCTACCATCGATCTTCCTCGTTTCCCACTGCCTGGCAGCTCCATCTTCAGCATCCTCTATCCAGTTTATCCTCTTTCCCTCTCTGCACATGTCCAAACTATCTCAGCCTCGCCTCTCTGACTCCCTCTCATGCACTTATTTCTAATCTTGTTCATCCTGGTGAGAATTAAAAACGAGTGCATCAGAGGCACGGCTCAGGTTAAGCCCCCCTGCGGCTGGATTAACATAATTATGATAAATGATACCATAAAAACAGGCATATATTAAAGTGAAAGGAAACTGAAATGCACCGTACACTGAAGTGCTCACCTTGTGCATATCGACAGTATCATGTGATTGTGCTCGCTGTCGTCAGCAGCATCGATCTGTAACGAGAAATCTTCCTCGTCCGCGGCTTGCAGGAGGTTCTGTGAAAAAGCTTCGCTCTTCAGGTGGTAAAAGACGTTCAACTGGACAGATTCATGGAAACAGGTGAAAATGTTTGAGTTTCAATTGAAGGCGGAAATCCTGCAAAAACATCCCTGCACACAGTTTAAAAAGGAACATTCAGGATAAACGCTAACAGGACACAGTCTGCATCCCAATGTTAACTGCTTGGGGTCCATTATTATCATGCAGCATTTTCATTTGTTTAGCATTTATAATGCACGATGTAATCATGCACAGCTGCTGCCATCAAATAATTCTGGTCATGCTCTGCTGGTTAAACTGTTTGTGGAGCTGACCGCGTCGGAGGAAACATCCCTGCTGCGCGACGGGTCGTTTCAAATCGTAATCAAATAATTCATGAAATGGAATGACAGAAAGAGAAAAGCTGCACCTGAAACATAGCAAAGCCTCTTCCTTCCATGTAGATTTTTAGGTCCAGATCTTTTTCAGCACTAATCTAAGAAACGGGAAGTCACAATTGGAGATTCAATGAATTTCAGTTGCAGTGCATCAACCATCTAACATCAGTTAGGGCGAATGAAGGCACCTCTTGGCTTTGATACATCCGATAGTTGGTGGAGTTGATTCGAAACAATGACGACGACGTTGGCGAAGATACGTCCAGGCTGAGGTTAATGGCGTTGGCGCCACTGAATGCTGCAAAGAAAGCGAGAGCCTGCAGAGCGACCACTGTGTCCTGAGGAAGAACATGTAACCATCATATAATCTTAACACCAACTTCATGGGATCTAATGCCATGGCTGACAAGAGCTGAAACATCCTGTAGAAATAAATCTCTGACAGAACCGAGCAGGCTCGTTCTGCCCGCTTTCACCTGCGTCGTTCTGTAGGCCCCGGCATGGTTTCTCTGGGTGCTTAACCACTTCATCAATGCAATGACGTCAAAGAGAGAGCCGTGCTGAACGTGAGCCAGCATCACGTAGGAGGCCATCTCGATCTGTGTTGCGTGCGGCTTCTGGTCATGTGACCTCAGGCCAGCAGACGAACTCCACATCATCACCCCATCTAAGAGAACAATGGCAGGCTAATTAACACAGTCATTAAATAAGTCTTGAAACAAACACACAGTGACTGAAGCTGCTGCTTCGGTTCTTCTCTAAAAAGCAAGAACCAAAGGAAAAAAGGAGGAATCACCTATGTAGTCTGCCCTATTGCTGAGCTCATGGAGGGCGGTATAAGAGACGGGACTGTTGGCCAGAGCTAAAGCGTAAGCCACCAGAGCCAGGCTGTAGTTACTGACCACACCACCAGACACTTTGTCCTCCAGGTAATTTATGGCCGTAGACACATTTTCCTGGTACATGTCCTTCACAGAGAGAAAGCAGATGCAGCATCATTATTGTTTTAACAGTATTTGGCCACCTGTAAATAAAAAAGCTCAACAAAATGTCTCTGAATCTATTAAAACACTTAATTAGCCCTTGCTACTGAAATACATCTCCCTCCGACTCACTGCGTAGGCGTGGTCCTCCAAAAGTGCAATCAGCACATAAGCGGTCAGCGCCACGGGGCCATTATCCAGACCTCCCTGCATCTCTGTGTGGATCAGTCTGCCCACCTTGCCGAACTCCCCCCGGGGCCCCTGGCGCTTCGAGAGCCAAGTCACGGCCCTGTGCAGCACGCTGGGGTCTATCTGCATGTAGGGCTGAGCTTGGAGGAAGCAGCGCACTACAAAAGCTGTCAGCCTGGATCCACAGAGCGGAGACTTGAGTGAAGGAGGAGCATCAGAGGAAGCAAATTTAAGATTTTAGAGAAGGCATTTATGAAAATGCACCACGCTGGTGACCCACCACGTGCTACCAGAGGTGTCGCTGTTTCCAAAAGCGCTGAAGGAACCGTCATCTCGTTGGTAGGAGAGCTGTTTCTGATAACCTTCCAGCACAAAACACATCCTCCAAAATCAGTGACATGACAAACAAGAATTTATGACAAGTCCTGGAATGGGCTGGAATTACCCCTCAGAAGATGTTCTT
This sequence comes from Andinoacara biseriatus, assembly GCA_015108635.1. Lineage (NCBI taxonomy): Eukaryota > Metazoa > Chordata > Actinopteri > Cichliformes > Cichlidae > Andinoacara > Andinoacara biseriatus. The sequence continues at coordinate 19,509 of VUQJ01010610.1, forward strand.
AAATATGCATCAACTCCATGGTGTTTATGGATCATCTACAGGCAACTGACCTTCCATCATGTAAGCTAGAGCCTGGCTCCTGATCTCGCCGTCATCCTGAGTAGAAGCATCCAGGTACTGGACAACGTACACACTTGGAGCAAAGTGGATCATGTTCTGCTCCCCACATCCAACAGGCAGCTGAACCAGGGAACCCAAGTTGTGGATGGACAAAGCCAAGATATCACCTGCACGGGAGAAGATCAGAGATGCTGCACAGCATGTTTGAGCAGCCCTGCTGTAACACGTGTACCAGCTGAAATTATATGTTACAGACGAGCAGAAAGCTGCAGTGCTGCGAGAGCAAACATTTATCCTGCAGCCGACCAACCCAACGAGCACTGAACCACAGATTTGACTCTAGTAGGAAAGTTTGATGTGCATATGCCCGAGACAACCATCTAAACACAAACACAATCCTAATTAGCTCAAAGTGAACAAACTGCACGCATGAACAGCCGCCGGCACAACAAACTTACCGGTCAGTGCCACGTGGGCCCTCTGACTACCGGGTACTGCGTCCGGAGGAAAGGAGAACGAGACGGTTCTGGATCGGTTGGATTTCTCCGGTTCCAGCTCCAGGAACAGAGTCTGAGAGAAGTACTGTTCAACTCCCTCGGGCTGCAGCAGCATGGAAGCAGTTCACTGTTATGATCAGATAACTGCACCCCACATAGCAAGATGTATTTTTTGGTACAGATGTCAGGTGGCAGACCCATACCTTCACCATTACTCTCCAAACGCTTCTGTCTGAGGCCTCTGTGGACACGGCATCCACAGATATTTCCACCTGACCCAGAGCCAAAGGCCTTACAGGGAACAGGGCCAAAGCAGAGGCGTGACTCCCTACGGTGAGCTTTTGAGCATGTATAACAGACGCATCCTTCCGCTGTGCCAGCACAAACTCAAAGGATTTGCTCTGTGCTAGCAGCACGATGACCTACATATGGAGAGAAATGTATGACAGCAAAGCATAATCCTTAAAAACATGGAAAATATGTTGCGCCAGAAATAATTCATCTGACAGGGAGACTCTTGGATCTCGGTCTAAAGAAGTGAGATAATTTACCGATCTCATTCTAACTCAGCTAGAAAATACCACAGTGTGTCCTACATACATCCAGTTCCTGCTCTAAATGGTTGATGACGTTCACTTTCAACACAACCTCCTCTCCTCTGATGAGGTGTGACGGGACGACCAGAGACAGGGAAAAATCTTTGGAGACAGTCAGCTGTCGGTGAGACGACATAAGGAATGATTAGTGAAGGCTGGGAAGTCTCAGTGCAGACCGATGAGCTCCCTGTCCTCACGGCCGCTGCTTTGTTACCGTTTGTGGCACAGGCGTGAAGGCCAAACCCCGGTTCTCTGACAGCACCAGTGCCAAAGCTCTCATAGAAGTAACACCGTCTGGCACAGTTATGTTCTCACTCGTCCACGTCTCATCGCTAAGAGAAACAGGAAGAAGCAGCTTGTCCCTTAAATAGCAACATGCAGCGAACTGATACGATCAGCTGACTCCTCTCAGCCCTTACCCAACATCAGCGTCCAACCACAGTAAAGATTCAGCACCATCCATCCAGTGGCTCCAGTACCTCTGCACCTCTGAGGCTGGTCCTTCTGCGCGCCGCCCCCCAAAACAGAAAACAGACGCAACCGCATTCATGGCTGAACAAATGAGGGATCGAGTCAATATGGTGAAGAACTACAAAACGAGAGCCATTTACCATTTACAGGCTGCTTTCTCTTATAGAACCCTGCATTGGTCAGCATCCGAACATTACAGTCCTGAGGTGGGAACGAGAAAAGCAGGTAACATCAAATCGGAAGCAGGTATTAGAGGTCAGGTGTGATGTAAGGTGTAGAAACCTGAGGGGATCTCAGCCTTTAAATAATCGATGCTACCACACACACAGACACACACAGACACAGACACACACACACACACAGAGGCTGTCAGAGCTTCGGAGGTGAGAAAAGGTCAGGCTTTGTTTCCTCACTGTTACAGTACCCAGCACCCTCGGGTCACGTCCTAACAAAGCACAGAGATACGTTACATCCAGACGAGTCGGTTAGCGATCACTTTTTAGGTTCCCGTGCAGGATCTAACTGGGAAAAGTGTGCCGAGGGATATTTTTACAGACTGAGACGGCTCGGAGGACAAAATGAGGAAAATCTGGCGGTATATAAACAGAGGTTTAAATTTCATACGCCATCAGCATTTTTACACAGGCTGACAGAATTGAGTTTTCTGTTGTCGTACCCCTTCCACTTTAAAGTCCGGATCAGGCTGCGGCGAATCCTCGTGCGTCCCCATTACCACGATTCCCAGCTGGGACCTGGATTCAAGGCCAGTCACAGTGAGCGATACCTGCTCACCTGGTTGGGCCTTTTCACTGCTCCAGTTTAAGAACACCTGAGGAGAGCACGCCCACAGGCTATGACAGGGGCCGTGAAGAGGATTACTGCTTATTAGAACAATAAGATAAAACTGCAAGTTACTGTACATGCTGACTGATGGATACACGTGCAGTGTCACTGATAATGTCGCCACCAGAGAGGACAGCGTAAACAGTGACACAGGCCACAGGGGACCAGGACAGCGCTGGGCTCAGCGAGAAGGACGAGGAGTTGTGTGTCCCAGCAGCTACCACCTGCCCTTTAGAGCTCACCTAAAAATACAATAAATAAACAATAAATCATAAAGGAGAAGTAGGAGTTAACTGCATCTAAACTTTACTGATTATGAGATTGGAGAAGTATCACATACATGAAAGTTCAGAACTTCCTATAATGGGGGCGAGAGGCAGACCTGTAACAATCTCTATGACTGCTGTTAAAATGCTGTACACTAAATACTACATATGAACATATAGCAAAATATTTAATGAAGAATTCATTTTTTAAATATATTTTTATTTTATTTTATTTTATTTTATTATTATTATTATTTATTTATTTTTACATTTTATTTTATTTCATTTTTTTATTTAAAAAAAATTAATTTCAGTTGACTCTGTAGTCAACCTGATGCATTAGCCATTTGTTCAGTTCTTGTGCTCAGACCCACAAATCTTAGAAACATGGTGTCTAACCAGATACTTACTCTGGATGGCATTACTTTGGCCTCCAGTAACTCTGTGAGAAATCTTGGAGTCATTTTTGACCAGGATATGTCCTTCAATGCACACATTAATCAAATATGTAGAACAGCTTTTTTGCATTTGCACAATATCTCTAAAATTAGAAACATCCTTTCTCAGACTGATGCTGAGAAGCTAATTCATGCATTTATTCCTTCTAGGC
>VUQJ01010614.1:5650-33818 GCA_015108635.1 Andinoacara biseriatus
ATCACACACATACACACACACACAGAGAGAGAGAGAGAGAGAGAGAGAGAGAGAGAGAGTCAACCATTCATGCTCACATTCACATCTACAGCCAATTAAGAATCACCAATTAAACCAACATGACTTTGGACTGTGGGAGTCTCCCTCTGGACTGAAGAGCACCTACACTGACACAAGGAGAGTGTGCAACCTCGACACAGCGCAGTCCCAGAGACCTTCGTGCTGTGAGGCAACACTGCTAACCTCTGCACCATCGTACAGTAAATGTGAAACAGCAAGCCAATTTATCACCAAGTCAATTTATAGAGGTTGTGCAGGAATTTTGATGACTCCTAGTATTTTACTGCAAACAAAACTGCACAACATGCTCTGGCTCCAGCTCCTCAAAATGTGAGGATGTTATTGTATTAAACAGCAAGTAAACTGATAATATCAGGGTGGGGTGTGAAAAATTGTGACTGGCATCTACCACCTTAAAAATCTTTATAAATACAACAACATAACCCAGTAATGAAAAGAATCAACAGTGGTGACCCTAAACAGTGACTTCATGTGAAGCCACTCCCTACATCCACCACCAGGTGTCTCTACAGCATAACAGTGCTCTACAGCAGCAGCAGCAGCACTGTTCAATATGTGTGGGAGGCAATACGCGAAATGGAGATATAAAAAAGATGAAAGAATTTGTTGCCTTGGGTGAAACGCACACACACATACACACATGTGAGCCCTAACATGCACTCACACCCAACAGCGCACAGGGATGAGGGCAGCAAGAGGAGCAGTCCGAGTTGCAGTAGATTAGAGATTGAAGATTACAGTTTAATATAACGAATCTGTGTGAGCTGCAGCTCGCTCAGATTAAAACGGGGCACGCGCACATACACACAGTTTCCATAGTGATTACATACTGGTTCGAGAATGAGCCGTTAAAAAAAAAAACAACAACAACAAAAAAAACCCCACATTACCCTTAAATCACACCTGTGAGTGTCGTCACTGACCTGGATCTACAGCCAGCAGTTACATTATGAAGGACAAACACATGACGACAAAGGACAGTTTTCCCTTTTTTGTTAAAATAGAGGCTTCACAGCGTTAACTTTCCTGGTTTTTATTGTTTTTATTTCTGCCTTTCTCTCTCACGCTCCATCAGCAGCTGTTGTCATCATTTAACTATTAACCTTACTCTGCATTATCACAAGTTAATATTTCCTTACACAACACTAAATGCGCACTACTCAGTGCCCACCAGTGCTCCAATTCTGTGCCATCATCTGTGCCTGATGAGCTTGCTGTAGGGAGTTTGGGACAATTCACATTTTAATTGGCTATACTGGGAGACTGGATGTCAGCGGATGGGGACACTAGTGCAGACAAAGAGCCAGCCAGGCTGTCTATTAGGCTGATTGTTGCTAACCAAAGATTACAGAGCCCAATTACATTAAGCAGGGATTATTATCACTGAATGGGATGGGGGGAAAGAGGAGGGAGGAAGGGATGGAGAGATGATGAAAGAAGAGGTAGCATGAAGGAGGGGGGGAGGAATAAAGAGAAAAGGGAATGAGACGCTGTGGTCGAAACTGGGATGAGAGTCCAAGGCAGAGATTAAAGTAAATTAGATGACTGGTTAAAGGAGACAAAAACCTCGACAAAGACTGTATTGGTAGAAGAAGTAGTAATGGAGGCAGAAGAGAGGAGATGTTCCCTGCTGAAAAGAGCTCAGTTAACCACAGACGGAGACAGTGGGTCGACAAGCTGGTGCCAGGGCACACACACACACACACACACATACACACACACACACACACACACACAGCTGAGCTCTCTGTAAGGATCCTGCCCAGGGCATATGCTAGTTCAGATCCCTGTAATTACATGCTGGTCTAAATACAAACAGAGCTACCTACATTATTACCAGGATAAACCGAAACATACAGCATACTCGTCAAGCTAGACAAACACATTTCAACCACAGTATAAACTTTTTTGAGATCTACATCTAATAGATATTTTTATATATTTAAATGGAGACCAACCAAGCAGCAACATTTGGGCCTGAAAAATGAAGCCAACAAGGAAATGACAATAGCTGCAGTTCCTCTAATGGCCACTTGGAGTAGCTCCAAGTGAATTAATCCTCACGGACTCGTATGTTACAATGTTCAAGTTCAGCCATGAAAATGTGATGTTTTCATTTGAGAAAATGTTGCTATATTTCAACAATGCTAGTTTTACTTAGAAAACAAAATGCCTTATGGTGGTGCTAGAGCGAAGGTCATGTTTCCTCTTCAACTGTGAATATCTATTAAAAAAAATCTGTAATGGCTGAAATATTTCAGTTTGGACCAGAGATGGACTGAGAAACTGACACTGAATACAAAGCCAATAAAAAAAAAGTCACATTGCTGTGATGGACACTTAGTTATAGCCATTATATTGATGAGAATAAAAAGAGGTCAATGTTTACAATAAATATTTGCAGGGATGGCACAGAAGGACATGGCACTGACAGAGCTTCAAAATAATATGTGGAGTGAGATGGGTAAATTGATGCAGCAACTAAAACTATACAAGCTTTAAAATGCCCCTTATAATGCTGTAAAGTACACAGCACAATATTTCTTTTCCACAAAGTGAATCCTTATGATCTTATATCAATGAAAGATGAGGAAACTCATAATATTGTAGCTTTTTATTGTGTAGGCCTTTTAAATAACCACGCTCTGAGAGAGGACGTTATCAGCAAACTCAGCGTGGGCAGACAACCTGTCCATTCTCCGCTTATCAGGTTACACATGCTGGACTTTATCATATTCTGTGGTGTTCCTTGGCAGTCTGAGTGGCACCAGGGAATTATGAACATGAGATAAACACTGCATTCGTAATAAGTTGTTCCTGGTCCTGTAAAATGCTGTCGCTGGCTGCTATAACACACTGGAGTAAGATAAAGAACCACAGTTTTGTGCATGCTTCTCTGTACATAACTTTACATTTAAAGTTATGCAAGGTTACGTTTTTCCCCACAGATTTAGATCTTGTTTGTGGTGAGGAGAGGGGCTGGTGGTATGTACACATATGTGCACACTGTCCCCGTTTTGCTCTGTAGTCTCGATGAGCTTAGCGTGGTAGCATAGAACCAGTTGTCCTCCTGATTGGAGTGACACTGCAGCTCACAGCAGATCACAAGATAAGAAGGACTAACCATCAGCAGTCCCTAGAAGGTGGAGTTGGAGTCAGATAACAGGATGAGATCCTTTCAGGGGATTTAGCTGAAGGTTACTAAGGACCACCACTACTGCAACCTGCACAGTGAGTCAGCTGGTAGGGAGCGCGTAAGACGGGAACGGTCAAACAGCTGGTTAGCAGCAACACAAGAAGTGAGAGAGGGAATTTTCCTCTAGCAAAAAAAATACAATAAAATGAGTTGCCAGCTATACATGGGAGGGTATCAATAAACCCGGGCAGCTTAAGTGCAGTCTGTGTGGTAAACACATAGATGGATACTTCTGTAATAGGATACTTCCATGTTAGTAGTTAGGGTAGTGGCGCAATTTGAGATAATTACCAAGTTGTTGATCCTCTGACCAAAATAATAATAATACTAATAATACTAAAATCTTCCACAGTGAACAATTTAACACAAAAAACAACACATCTAACTTCAAATCTGCTGCTGTAAGCTAGCTCACTATGGGTATGGCCATATTAGTAATGGCAATGATCATGCTGTTAAACCTCACTAACTGCATGTATTTGGACTGTGGGAAGAAGCTGGAGTACCCGGAGAGAACCCACAAAGACATGGAAAGAACACGTAAACTCCACAGAGAAAACTCCAGCCACATGGTGCATTCAAATTCAAGACCTTCTTGCTATGAGACAACAGTCCTAACCACTACTCCACCCTGCTGCCCTAAATATTCACTAATAAGCATTAAAAACAAATTCCAACTCAGGCTGATGTAAATGTCATTATTTCTGCAGGTATTTGGTGATAAACCCTTAAAACCAAAGGAAAACGATATATCATCAAATGTTCATTGCATATCAGCTGCAGCCAACTAATCTGAAATGCAACCATTTGTTCCAGCTTGACAGATTAGCATGAGGGCTGTGCTCTATCCAGATGTGCAAAGCTGATGTGGCTGCATGAAAGCCTGGTGCAGAATTAACTCACTGGCTGAACCTAAAGCCAAGTACACAGTCCAAAGACAAGGACTGATCAGAGGGAATTTATTGACCATATGGTCTTAAATCCAACTGAATGTGAGTGCATGCATCAAAAAAAACATCTGACCAAACAACAAGAAAAACTGCCATAGCAACAAGCATTTGTAACTAGAATTTGCAGTAATCAAAGTGAGCATAAACACACAGAAGCTGGCTATCACAGTGCTGACTCTTCTGAAGCTCAAGTACAGGGCAAGCTGGCTTTTAATAACTTCCTATCAGGAAGTCTCGTCTAGCCCCTCTTGACTGAGCTGCAGAGCCAGGAAGAGCAGAGACACTGTAAAGGAAAGTCTGGAGAATGGAGCATAATGAATAAAGGAAGATAACAATATTAATTTCCGCATGTGTGTGTGTGTGTGTGTGTGTGTGTGTGTGTGTGCGCGTTTTCCACACACATTTCTGTAGGGAGTTCTGCCTTACCGGAGCTGCTCATTTAAAGATGTTGCTCAAATCAAGTGAGGTAACACCACAAACATCTCTGCCTCTACAGACTGCACACACTCTTGCGTAAATGTGTGGGTATTCATCTGTAACGCACAACTGCACCAAAGTGCTGCAGAACACATAAAGCAATGAGGACAAACACTGTTAAACCAAGTAACTCTGTGGAGTATTTATATGTTTAGTGCACATACAGGTCCTGATTTAACAAGTCTGATGCAAATTAATTGCTATAAGGCTCTTACACATCACACAAAAAGAATCTAGAGCTGCTTTCTCACTGAGCTCATTTTCTGACAGCTGCTATCCAGCCAGCAGTTTTTGCAGGAGGATATCAAAGGCTGGTTCAGTAATTGGTGTCTCACTCTCACCCACTTCCCATCAGGTCTTCCTGCCAAGCATTAGACAGGGGGCTGGAGTTCATAGCTGGGAGATAGTCACTGCTTAGGAAGCAAGGTTAAATCCTGGTGACATTTTGTGCCCTTTACTCCATTCTGGTTTGATTAAAACAGTGGGCACAAAGCCTTCATTTCAGACTGCAGAAACCAATAAAATATTTTCATTCTCTTACCTTCTATTAAAAGAGTAAAACACCACCAATAAGCTTCAGCTGCCGCTTTTAGATCAGTCCAGCAAACATTTGTCTGTTGTTGTATGTGCACCTTCACTGTCATTTAATTTATTTTGCCTTCCTTGTAGGTCTGTCTGAGGCTCATTGGAATCTTTTGACCCAGTATTATAAACCAAATAAATCCGTCCATCGATGCATGCGCTTTCTGCCGCTCCTCTGGGGCCAGGTCATGGAGGCAGCAGTCTGAGCAGAGAAGCCCAGCTGTCCCTGTCCAAGCCACCTCTCAAGTTCATCTGGGGAAGCACTGAGGCGTTCCCCAGCCAGCTGAGAGACAATCTCCCAGGCAAACCTCCTGAACACTTCACCTAAGAGGTGTCCAGGAGGCATCCTAGTCAGATGCCCAAACCACCTCAATTGGTTTCTTTCAATGTGGAGGAGCAGTGTCTCTACTCTGAGCCCCTCCTGAATGGCTCCACTCACACCATCACAAAGGGAGAGTCCAGCCACCCTTCAGAGGAAGCTCATTCCTGCTGTTTCTGTGGTCTCATTCTTTCAGTCATGACCAAAGGCGAGGGTAGGAACATAGATCAACCAGTAACTCGACAGCTTCGCTTTTACGCTCAGCTCTCCCTTTGCCACAACAAACTGGTATAGCATCTGCATCACTGCATCTCCTGCTCCCCTCTAACTTGAAAGCCTTCCACCACTTGCTATACCTAGAAATTATGTCCATAAAAATTATGAACAGAATCAGAAACAACAAAATGAAAAAAATAAATGGAATTCTTGACAATAGAAGGCAAAAGGTAGGGACACACTTCTGGGACAGCACATCCTCTGACAATGCTATTCTATATAGACAAAAAGTACTTGGCCACCTACACGTTACACCTACAGGAGCTGCTCAGCCATGCGAGCCCATGCCATGAAACTCCCAGCACAGTTTTTGTGCTAATGTTAAGGTCAGAGGAGGTTTGGAAATCTGCAGTTGTTGAGTCAGCAGAGCATTGGTGACTTTTACAAACTATCCATCTCAGCACTTCGTCAACCTGCTCTGTAACTCTGCGTGAACTGTCCCTTCATGGCTGAGTTGCTGTAGTTTAGGGCTGCAACTAATGACTATTTTGATAGTCGATTAGTCATCGACTATTGAAACGATTAGTCGACTAATCGGATTATGAATCACATAATTATGAAATGGCACTTATTTAACTATCAGCTTTTACATTTAGCATAAAGTTATTTAAAATGTATCCCTGTCAAGTCTCCCGTTTTGGCTGGGAAACTACCTTATTTTACCCCTCTTACGTCCTCCCGTATTATTATTTTCTTACTGCATCCCTTCGTACACTTTGGCATCACCCAGACCTCGCTTCGACTCCACCCTCCAACCCCCAAACTTCACTTAAACACTGAGCCTGCCTACCCGCTCCCATCCCCGGTCCTCACTTCGGCCTTTATCAACCTTTATTTGTAAAACAAAGTTGGCACAGTTTCATCAGTAGCCACAGGACTAAACATGTCCGGCAGAGATATCTCAAATTCAGCGAGCTCTTTACAACAACCCATTCTTTGTTTGTAAAGGCAGACACCATGGCTATGTGCTTGATTTTATACACCTGTAGCAATGAGGCTGAAAACACCCCAAGTCAAAGGTTAAGAGGTGTGGCCCACTTTGTCCATAGAGTATATGTGCTTTATGAAAAATACTGCATGTACTTGTTTTATAGGAAATGTGTTAGTACCTGCTAGTGGACAGGGTGCAGTCAATGGTGGGTCGCTTGGTCTTGGGAATGGAATAAAGTGGATAGCGATCACCGTGGCGAATCATCACATGGACAGAAAGCAGCTTGTAGTCAGCAGGACTGTGACCTGTCAGAGGAGACCATCTTCAGCATTTTTCAAATTTAAGTGCTTTAAAGAGGTGTCGCTTGAATATTCATTGTAGTTTCAACACTACTCTTCTGCTTTGATGCTATACAGTTACTTACCAAAGTATTAAGACCGTGGTTAGATTAAAATGTATATTTTTGTGAGAGGGGATTCACTGCTGCACACATAAAAAAAAATTACACAGCAGCAGCTATGTTTATTTTTTGTGTCAACAACAATATCAATTTACAAAGTGTGACTCACAGCTACAAATACACAGAATTACCTCCCTCTGGAGTTTCTGGCACTCTCTACAGAGCTTTTCCCCTTTTATTGTTTGTTATATAGTCCAAAACTTTGCTGTTGTGGTTCTCATAGCTCTCATCAGCATCACTCTGAGACACAGTGTGGCAATATTTTCAGTTATAAATTTCTCATAAATTCACTGTTCACAATGAGCCCAGTGCCCAATGGCAAACACAAGTAGAATACAGCTGATAAACACAATATGGCATTTTGCAGCTAAAGAGGATTTCTCAGTTGCTGATAGAGACCAAAAACAGAACTAAAAGGTAAGTACACATTAGCCTTGTGTTCAGTCATTGGGAGTTGTATCTGGTTAAAAAAAAAAAAAAAGATAAAAACAAAAAGAGGCATATGAAAGATTTTCAAATGTAAAAACTACACAATACCACAATATCATTCAATTTGAAGCAAAAATGCTCTGCTCAGGGCATCAACTACGGCTGGAGTTGGCAGCAACGAGAAATGCATCAAAGAAATTGGTTCCCTGTGAGTGCATGACTGTGTGTCTAAGTGAGTCATTTACAAGTCAAATAAGAAAGGAGACACAGGGAAATGTGTGTCCTGGGGAAACATTCACCACCTTAAAAAAAACAAAGTGTGATTGCACATGTCAAAAACTTTAGGTCTACAGAGCTTAAAATTTTCTTAGATGACAACTAATGTAAGGTTTAAGCCACAGCATGATGGTCGTCTATCAAGCCGGCTCCAATTTAGGTATAAAAATGTGAATTTGGTTTATCTTAAAAAAATTTAAAAAAAAATATTTGTTTTCTTGTCTTCATGACAGGTGCTCTAATAAATTTGTTAAGCACTATAAATCTAAATTATGGAATTGATTTTTTTTTTTCCCCTTTGGCATGAAAACCACAGTGCAGAGATAAACAGAACAAAGTTCAATTAGTGGTTGCTTATGTAACTTGTCTCAAATGGTGAAGGATATTTGTATGGTTGCCTCAAGCTAGATGCTTGACGCTGCTGTGCTCTAGTGAGATGGTGCTGCAGCATTATGGATGATGCAATCCAGTGGAAATGATGATGTCTCCAAAATTAACACATCCCTTGGGCCCTGACACACTAAAGCTGACATTATTACTAAATTAAGTATTCTTATGCTGTCCATCAAATTTGCTTCTGATTCTTGCAAAGGGAGAACTGGCCTTAATTCTCTCACATGACCAAACTCAAAAATCACACATGGCATCAAGGTTTCTAGTGTTTATTTAGATCAGATTTTGTGTGTGGATTTGTAGGTCTCACCCTCCCAGGCCTGTTCAGTGTGGTTGGGATTGTTGCAGTAACCATAAGCCTCAAATATGGGGTTGGGCTCCTGGGTGTGAGGCAGTGGGAACACTCGCTTTCTGCTCTTCCCCAGAGCCACCCCGACACCTCCATCTGCAGCGTGGAAAGGGCGCTCCTCCACTATGGGTGTGGTGGGGATCAGGTTCACTGTAGAAAAACATAATGACATAAGAAGAGCTATAAAGAGAGCTTCAAAAAAGGGATAAAGAGAAGTCAAATGATAGAATTAAGAAAAGGCATCATAGTGAGCAGCTTCACTGAGGGTATGCATGCATTTGATCATGGGTTAGCTGCTATGTAGAACTTTAAATTGTATTCTTTTGTTTTCTGCCAAAGTATCAAGATGAGGCTTTGTTTTCCCCCCTTCTTCATGACAATCACTCTTCCATCAATGTCTGTACAACATTTCACAGCAACCAAGTGTTTCCCATAGAATCAGATTCTATTTTTGGCAGTAGCTGGAGTGCACGTGCTTATGTGGGTCCCTGCAGGATGAGAGACTTTCTCGAGAAGCCAACTGAATGATTGCAAGGACTGTCGCAACAGTGACCTGGCCGACCAGTTGATAGGGAAATATTAAGTGTTGAACATACTTCCAGCTGCAGTAGCTTCTTTGCATTGGTAATAACATGGAATCTAAAAGCTGGCAGCACAGGTTTCAAAAGGTTTTCATCTAATGATAAATAGAGGAGAAAAGTAACACAAAATAATGGAGTAGCAAGCAACTGACATTTGAGAAAATTATTTCCATCTCAGTTCATCTCCATGTCAACAGCTCTGGACCCTAAAACCCTCTCAGTGGTGCCACAGTGTTGCCTAGACACTGGCTGACCTGTGAACCTGTAGAGAAATGGTCCAATGAGAGCAGAGCTGCAGTGGGAACTGGAAGGAACATTTAAATAGATCCAACCCTGAAGAGAAAGAAGCTGAACCCATGTGCCCCCATTGGTAAGTCAGGCTTCCAAATCCCACTTATGTTTCTCTCACACATACACGAAATCCAGGCTGGCAAGTCAACTGTGTAAACATTACATCCTGCTGCAGAGAAAGCAAGAGAGGCCCACTGCCTGCCTCATCATAAAAGACCTAATGAGTTCTCATTTCTCACACTGAAATCACTGAAAGTAACAATAGATTGTAAACAATGTTATACACCATCTTTTAATCTCATCTGCAGCTGGGCTTAGAGACCCTCCATTTTGTTCAAATATTCATTATGTTTGTACTTCACACTGGTATTTGTGTCAGCTTTGTTATTGTAATTTCAGGTTGCCTTCTGCCTGCTTTATAGATTATAATAATGCCTAAAATGCCACACCACATGATCAATTAACATTGTTGGGCATTTGGACACACACACACACACACACACACACACACACACACGCACGCACACCAACCACCAGATGAGCTGATCTTAAATCCATCCATAATGAACTTTCTATAAGCAATTTGATGAGTTTGTTCGAAGGGCAGTTTTGATGTTTTTACACATTAATCATGGTATAAAAAAGAATAACTGACAGATTAATCTGACAGGATAAAACTACTTACTGTTCCCACTTCACACTAAAATTAAAAGTTACTGAACTTTTGTTTTTAGGATCCTTGGTTTTGTAACACACTGCATGAGAAACTTGCCATATCAATATCTTTTAAAATTGCTTTAACATTTATTTTGTACATGTAACATTGGTTACACTACACAAATAAATAATTAGCATTCATTGATAAGGAAAAAGAACTACAACAAGTCAGAGAAAAAGTTGTGCATTCAGTGAAAGTAGGTGAAAGGTGGTTTCATCAACAGGATGCAGGTTTTCACTTTCACAGACATATGTCACATCTCACTCAAAAGCTAAACAATATTATCACAGTCTCAGAACAAGCTGTCAAAACTGTTTGGTAATGGTTCATAGCAGGCATGTTACAATAATTATCTTGTAAGAGTTGTAGTACATAAACAGCAGACAAGCTGATCCCATTAATGACAGCTCATCGAACGAGTGAAAATATGTAAGAATAGTGATTTAATAAACACAAAGCCAGATGTCTTTGTCTTATTAAATAAAAAGCGAAAGCCTTCATTAAAAGTTTTGAATTTGTACATAAACTTACCACAAATAAGGAAGAGGAGAAGGTGAGCAGCAAGAGTGGAGACCATTTTGATGACTGTTCAGTAGCTTGAGGTCTGGACACACACTGGAGCTCATTCATTACCATAACTTGGCCTCCTCCACTCACTGTGCCCCATACTCTGCCCCCCCTCACCCCCACCCCTCACCTCCCAGCTACACACAAACACAAACATGCACACGCACACGCACGTCTGCCTGGACAAACCAAACCTTTGGAGGCCAGCTCAGTCACATTTGCCTCCACAATGGGGCTTTTGTTACTCCCTGCCCAACACTGTAAAGTGCATGCACAGAAATGGCAAACAGTAGAACACACACACACACACACACACACACACACACACACACACTACTTAAATCCATACAGACCTGCTAGATGTAATAAAAAACGTTGGATTTCACGTGCATTCCAAATTTCTTTCCACCTCCATTAGATGTGAGAAGAGGGCTGCCAGAGTGTTTTCAACGAAAGGTGACAACTCAGTTGTCCATGTTTGCACAAACATGCACTGATCCTGACTCTCAAACTCAGAGCTAAACAGTCTGCCCAGTTAATTCTCCCACCTCTGATTAAAAGTGAGGTCATCATTTTGCACACGCAGGCACAGCTTGATTTTTACCTCGAGGCAAACAGGGGGCTGTGCCTCAAAAATGCACACAAATAAATCTGTGTCAACTACAGCACCACAGTGATTATGGAGGTGGTTGGCCTGAAATTAAGAAGGTAGGTGCCCACTTAATAGTGCTCGACTTGAGAGGATTCTGTACTGTCGGCATTGTTGTAACCAAAACCCAGTGGATAAGACGGAGCAAATATTGACTCACGGTGCAGACATGAGCAGCTGCAGGCAGTCAGGCCTTGTTGCATCCTCATCTTATGTCTGGTGGACACAAATGGAGCAACAGTTATGAGAGAAATCTAATCAAGAATGAAATCATTTACAACTGGAGGAGGCTGAGCAACGTGGCTTAACAAACAATCCACAGGGACAAAAAGCATATCTGAGCACAGATTAACATCCTCATGGCTTCATTTAATTAATCACTAATGTTCAGTGTTACAGCAAAAGCTTGCGATTTACTAGTAAGCTCCTGATTGCCCCCGATATGGATCTGAGGCCTTTAATGTGCAGTAGGTAGTCAGATGTGTTCTGTTATTAGAGTGGACTGCTTTGGCTTCAAAGGACAAATAAACGGCACTACCTGCGGCAGTTTCGGCCTGCTTGCTTGACTAAGTCTGTTAACTCCGGGCCAAACAAACCACACTACTTGGGGAAAAGGTTATAAACCATATCAGACACACAGGTACTGTAAGTGTGGTGGTCTGTCAGTGTGTTACTCCTATGACAGATTGGCACCAGTCCAGAAACCTGCATTTTGCCAAATGCATGCTGGGATATGTTTCCGCTCATACGATCTGGCACAAAATAAGCAATACAGGGAGCTGATGGATAGTGAGGGAATACTCTCATTATTTCCTCCAGCTAATATGTCTGAACAGTGCAGACAGTTGGTCTGCAATAGGCCACTTTAATAATTAGTGAACCCATTTAATTTAGTATGCTTGACAGCTGAATAGCTTTGCATTAAAAATGTAAGCTGCACCACAGTTTGTCTTTACTGCACATCTATACTATATCTATTCTCATTTGTATAGAGCCCTTCAGTATTTTGAGCTGTTTTGTTGAGGATGAGTCATGGTGTAGAAATCTTGGCAGGAAAGACTGAACGTCATCCATACAGTCATATTTTCAATACCAGTCTAAATGTTGTTTGTCATGCATTTGCAGCAAGCTGGCTGTATCACTCTTGAAATCCATTCGCATCCAAATACATCAGCCTGTTTTACTGCAACAGCCCCACAGCAAACAAACAACACATTCATATGTATAGAAGAAATGGATTTTCTGTCCACCCAAGCTAATGGAATTTTTAGGATCAACTAGTTTCAAGAACTTGAAAAAAGGCAACTGGACTGCTTTCAATTGCTTTGAAGACATTTCACTTCTTATCCAAGAGTGAAAGAGTGACCTTCATCCTTTCGAAGATGTCAATGTTCACATATTGGATCAGGAAGACAGATGGTTTGAAAGAGGAGTAAAAGAAGTCATCTATGTTCACTGTGAATGGCTCTCCAACTTTTGGTTTCAGAACTGAAGAAACCTCTTGGATAAGAGGTGAAATATCTTCAAAGAAACTGAAAGTGCACCCAGCTTCTTCAAGCTCTTGAGACTATCATGACCTGGATGACTGAGAACCTACACAGGCATTTTAGGGTCAACACTTCGATTTGGTGAGCTCTTACTAACCGGGAAGCCTTGAATCTGAACGTTGTTGCTGACATCACTAACAGTTGTTTCAGGGTTTTTCGTTGCTTTCCTTGGTCTGCCTGTTCAACATCTTTTACTCAGCCATTACAAGCTTTTAGAATATCGTGAAGATGAAAGTTGTCATTTGTGTACTATGGCCAGTGTTTGTGCAATGGTTCTGATTGATTTTCTATCTTCTCTCAGCTTCACAATTGCTTGTTTTTCACCCATATACAAAGCTCTGGTTTTCATGTTTGTTACTGCTGTAGCTATAAATGCACAGTCTGCACAGGCAAAACCCAAATCTGAAACTGAGTGTAGACATTCAGCATTTGGATAATCAATGTAACAGGACACACCCAGGCAACAAAACACAGCTGTCAGTCCCATGTTCCAATACTTTTGCTCACCAGAAAAATGGGTGGGTTCAGACAAATGTGCCATCTTCTGAAATGTGTATCAGATTCAGTTGTAAATACCTGTAAATAAAAGCTGAGATGTTGATCTTTTGTCTCATATTCATCTTTTAATGTGGGAAATGTATTAAAATTTTAGGATAGTGTTTGGGGACCACATAGTTGACAAAAAGTGACATTTTGCTGTAGCAATTTTGAATAAATTACTGATTACAAAGATTTGTTGGTGATTTTTGTATAACTGTTTCCTTTCAATACTGCTTAAATGAAGCATGTACAATGTAAGTAGAACTGGCCCTAGAACAGAACCCTGAGGAACTCCATAATTAACCATAGTGTATGAAGACTCCTCATTTACATGAACAAATTGGAATCTATTAGATAGATATGATTCAAACCACTACCACGCAGTGCCCTTAATACTTACGGCATGCTCTAACTTCTGTAATAAAATATGTCCAATATATGTTGAAAACCTATAACTCAAAAAAAAATGCAGGTGTATAAGCTGTTATAAAAGGGGAAAAATATTAATAGAAGCCAAAATGTTTGTTTACATGTCACTTCTGCTTACATGATAATGTTGCAAACAGTTATCTTTAGTGTCTACTATGATAGTGGCAGCTTTGCAGCTGCTGCTTTTAGTAATGTATCATTACTGACTACATGGCTGATTCTGCCTTTTATGTATGAGACCATATTTTTTTCCATTTCTATTTTGAAGTCTAGCAAAACAAAGACATGTTTTACTTTTTTTTCTTTTTTTTAATTGTTCCAAAGCTTTTGCTGGTTTTCTTTTATTTGTTTGCACAGCTTTTCTGCCCACAGAATGCAAATGCAACTGCAGTCACTGGCATCCACTCCAAATGGGAACATTCACTCAGTTTCTTTCTCAGGCTACATTTGAAGGAATGATGATCAGCAGCTTATTACAGTAAAAGGTCAAAGTTTTTAAATGGTACAAGAGCAGAAGATGACAAACAGAGCCTTGAGCTACATCACATTTAACCTTAAAGAAATAAGATATAGGTTAGTGTTGCCATAGAAAATGCACAACTTAGCACAAAAAGTAAGGAAATTGGTCAATTATTTCTTTGTTGTAACAATGCTTCATGGTAATACATCTTATACTGTTGGAAAGCCTGTTTATTTCTCCTTCGATGGTGCCACATTTGTGAGGAAAATGCATTTGTAGGTTGAACAGCAGAGCTGAGTATGTGGGTTGCCCCCTTGAAAAATTGGCCAAATCTTCTCTGCCAATGATAAATAGCTTATTCTGTTATTGACTCTTGTCTTGAGTTTCTGGTACCTCAGGGCCTGACAATCAGGCTTGTAATCACTTAAGGCAATTTCAATACAGAGAGATATAAAGACAGTCTTCACAGTCTGGGACCAAACACGAAGGTGACGAGGCTCGCCCCCACAGAGCGCTGTTTATCAGAGACTACCTCAAGAATTTGGGAGTGGAGAAGATGGAATGGCCTACCTGCAATCCTGACCTCAACCCCAGTGAACACTTGTGGGATCAGCTTGGCTATGGTGTTCATGCCAGACTGACCAACACAAATCACTTTGGATGAGTTGTGACAAATGCTGGATAAAGTATGGGATGCCATCCCACATCAATGTGTGACCAAGCTGGTGACCAGCATGAGGAGGAGGTGCCCGGCTGTTGTGGCTGTGTATGGTTCTTCCACATGCTACCACATGCTTCCACATGTTGTTAAATGAATAAACAGTCTTGCCAATATGTCTTGTTTCTTCAGACTTCAATAATCCAATCCAATAAATAACACCAAACAAGAATCAATGGCAGATTAAGCTGTTTGGCATTGGCAAAGAATATTTGGTAAGTTTTTCATAAGTGCAACCCACATACTTAACTTTGCTGCTCAAACAACAAACCTTTTCCTTACAAATGTGGCACCATTTAAGGGAAATCAACAGGCTTGCCAATGGTTTACAATTAATTGCAAAGAAGCATTGTTACAACAAAGAAATAATCGACCAAACACAAATTTCCTTACTTTGTGTGCTAAATTTAGCTCTCACAGAGAGCCAGACCAGAGATTTTCCAGCTGGTTTCCAGCTCAGAGGTTACAGAGATTGATGGTGTTGAAAACCACACTAAGACTAAGTGCAACGGTGGAGTCACAGTTCATTGTAAGCTGCTCTGTGTAAGCTTTGTTTCAGCAGCTCTGGAAATAGATTGAAATGAAAGGATTACTGTTGCATATGTGGACTGGAAATTGCTGGAAAACAATGATTTGGAGAACACATATAAAAAGAAGAGAAGGATAGAGACTGGGCTATAATTAGAGACACTGGATGAGGGTGTGGTTTCTTATGATGATAAATTATAGAGCAGAATCAGCGGTTACATTACATACAGGTAATATTCAGAAAGCCAAGTGGGCTGTCAAATGCAATCTCGTCACAAGATTTCTAACATCGTTTTCTCTAGCACTGCATGTATAAGTTACTCAAAGACATATCCAGATTTTGCTTATCCACCACTTCTGTCGCTGCTAGTGACTGCAGGGAAGGAATGTGAGAAATGTGGAGAGAGGAATTTGTTAAATGCTTGGAGCTCTGCCTATTAAATACTTAAGGACACTCATTGGTAGATTATGGCTTCCAAAATAAGACAAGCGGTGCCCCTTCCTGTTAAAACACTGGAAAGAAGCTTTCAGTCTTTTTTTTTTTTGATCTGTCCAAACAGCGCTTTCTTTGAAGGGTATACATACAGAACTTTCTTTTATCATTGAGTAAACCTCACAGACAACCTACCTTTCTTCTCCTTGTATATCCTCCCATGGCAGTTCTCGCTCACATAATCCACTGACTCTAGAAGCACTTAACTCTCATGAAGCCCTGCATCACCTTTCTTTCACTACTGCTTCTTACATCTCAAAATAGATTACTTTCTGTTCTCTCTGGAGTGCCCCTGAACACTGTCATCACTGTCCTCTGGGAGTTTCCCGTGTGTCAGTCAGGTTGGCGATCACCCCACCACCATCACTACCACCACCTTTTCCTGCAGTCTTCTAAGCCATGTATTGGTTATAATTTGAGGTAGCCGCAGGTCAGAGAGACTCATTTACTCAGCCTTCAATCATCCTCAGTCGGTCTGTCTCTCATCATAATAGTCAACATACAACAATAAACATAAGGATGGCTTTTTCTCAAAAGCCGGCTGGGGGTAAGACAGAAAAGTAGAAGTGGAGCAGATGAACAGGCTAGCGAGCAATAGTAGAAAAGTAGAACAAAAACAGCTGACCATCTATTAAACATGAGGAGAAAATCCCTCATGCTTTCCTAGCATGAGTTTTCCTGGATAATGGCTCAATTCTTTTTCTATTTGTGATGAATAAATGATGACAGCAGCTTTTCTCCGACCGTAGCACTGATCAAAAAAGGTCTGTGAGGGCAGTTTTAAACATAAAGAGCGCTCTTGGGAGGATTACTACTTGTGAGCTTAACTACAGGTCTTTTTGCCCTCAGACTGTGTGTTTTGCCATGTTCCTCCCAACTAGGACACTACTGTAATTTCTGTCTTTGTTTGGGCGTCTCTTTACTCTTGTCTCCATGGCATGCTTTGTTCTTTCCCAGTCGTCTGTCACATCTATACAAGCACCAGTTAGCCTGGCATTCTTAAGATTGCTGCTTGATCTTAATAGTTACCGTTACAGAGCTGAGCAGCTTGTGAATTTAAGTTGCTAACATGAACTTTACAGGGACTTCTCCAGTGAAGTCCATGTTTGCATTCCTTCAAGTTCAAATCTTTGAAGCCTGCCTGTTTTTGCTAGCAAGAGTTTATCAAACAGCAGAGAGAGTCCATAGTCATGCAGAGCAGAGAGAGAGCATGCCAGGTGTTGTCCAGGAAGGATTTGGTTCACCTCTGCATTGCTTCTGGCCAACCATTCTGCACAGTATAAACACTGTAAAAACTCCAGCCATCATTCATCTGTAGCGAGCGCAGGTTATCAGTCTTCTGCCTATTTACTTGGAGGAGGCTGTAAAACTTTGTGAAAAGAATCTGATATGAGTTGATGAGTCAGCTCACATCTGACCAATGACAGATACACTGAGGTGAGTTCTTGAGGATATCCTGAATTTCTCTATTGGCCAGTGCTGCTGTTTTTGCTGCTGTTAGCTGGCGTTAGTGAAACTTTCTTTGAAGTGGATCTAACATTGTTTTACTTGGACATGTAGCAAATAAACTCTCATTTGATGTGAGAATGTAATCGAACTGTCTATCAAAGGAAAAGTGGGATTTTTTAGGACACTCAAGCCTAATATTAGCTGGCATAATGTTAGCTTATAACCAGCTGCTGTTGCTGTCAGCCGGCTCATTGTCAGCAGTCCGGAGATGGGAGGGTCGCATGTCTAATCTGCTGACAATAAGTAAATGTGACAATATCAGGAATAAATAAGCATGTTTATGCATGTTTTCGTGTGCTAGAGCTACTAACCACAGTAAATATTATTCCGTCTGCCAGAACACAGTCAACAAAGCTGATATTGTCTGATTTATTAGTGCATCCCTACTCTAAGACACAATGGACACTGCTGGAGTTATGGACAGGTGTCTAGCGCTGGGCATTTTACAAAGAAGAAATTTACTGTGCAGGAGACAAGAGTGGGACTGATAGCAAGACATTAATATTAACTTACAGAGCATCTTCCTCTAACATGCTCAAGCACACATTATTATGTGAAAGAGGGGGAGGGAGGCAAAGATGGCTGGGAGAACAGATCCTATTTAGGGTCCCAAAGTGCAAACACCAGATAAGCAAGAGTGAGATCCTACTTGCTCTTGCCTTCTTTTTAAACAAATTCATCTCCAACCTTGTGTGCCATTTAAGGCAACATAAGGGGAGCAATAAAGAAGTAAAAGATTTCAGCAGCCCATCTTACATTTGAGTTTTTATAAGAGGACAGTATGTTAAAACAGCTGATGAAGGACAGCTCAGGAGACTTTAAAGTCTAAAATACCAGCTCTGTGAATTGGACCATAATCCTGCGAGTTTGATTTATGGCAGTCTAATCCTTTCGCTTGTCCAGACACAAACTTCCGAGCGCTATTAACACTTGTGCTGCTTCGGGGTTTCCAGGAAGCCAGCACGAAACAGCTTTGCCTTTTGCTCAGCACACCCCATCTGCTTCATCTACCAGCATTTTTCCTTTCTCACCAGCAAGGCTTGCAAATCAAATCCAGAGCAGGGAAGCTTGCCTCCTTTTACAGAGTGCTGGTTTCCTTGCATTCTCTGTGGCCGGCAGGGATATGTCATCTAGACAATACCTGGAGGGGATGCTGAACAATGACTTGATTGAGAAAAGACACAATTGAGTACACCTAGGCATTCCATAGCAGATGTGAGGGGGACACAGCATCCACAGACGGCCACTGTTGGTGCTGGTTATTAATAGAAAGTCAGTGGGGGATTCAGCTTTGTTTAGATACAAAAGGGGTCCCCTGAATAGGACAGCAATGACAGGATATGCCTGTATGAAGACAAACCCACATGCAAACAGAAAAACAAATAATAGAAGCAACTCAAGAGAGAAAATAGTAGGGGTGTAACATCCTCTAAAAACCACGTGCAGTTAATACCTCAACCTTTCTTTAGAGGAGGATTAATAACAAAAAAAAAAAGATTATCTCATGACCACCACCTCAAACCAAAAAAGAAAGACAAAGAAAAATCATTCATTTCACTCATTACCTGAATGACCTGGTGAAAGTTATAATGTTTATTACCTGAAAATTATAACTTTGACCAAACTCACGTGCTTTAATCAGGCATTAACAGCTCCACACGATCACGATAAGTGAAGACGGATCGATAAACATGTAAAAAAGCAGCTGAACTGAGAACATTTGGGGGGGAAAGTTTACTTACAGAACTGGAGGCTCAGGCTGAGGATGGCCAGCGCTGCCCCGCCCACCACCACGAGGAGGAGGAAGCGGTTACGAGCCAGCATCTTGTCATGTGATCGGTCCACACCGATCCGTCAGCCATCCAGACTACGGCCCATCTCCTGCAGTCTGGACACAGAGCCAGGGAACAATTTCAAGAAATCTGATTGTTTGCTGATTGCCTCTACTTTTTCCCAATCTTTGCCAGTGTTTTTTTTTCCCATGTGTGTGTGAGAGAGAGAGAGTCAACAAAGGCCCCATCTACTCACTATGAGTATTTTTTCAGTTTCTGGGTGTTTTTCTGGGTATTTCTTGGCAAGGAACCGTGTCACAATGAATCTTAACATCTGTGCATTACATATTACTGGATTATAACAATGTAAACATCCATCCTGCATTACAGACTTCTATCCTGCTCCAATATGCTAACACTAAGCTGTTTAAAGCTACATTGCTTCACAATGTTTCAAATGTTCTTAATAACATATCAGCAGATAAAGGTTTGCCACCCTTTCTGTCATGAAGTTCACAGATCAAATACATCTGATCACGCATGTAACAAACCTTGATGAATGAAGCACAACTCACGAAAAGATGACTCTTAATAAGAACATGAGCCATTCCGACACACGATCCGGACAGTTTTAGGAGAATTTGAGTGTGTGTCCGATGAGTTCTCACTGCTGGAAATGTTGTTCATGCGAGGGTGCTAACTGGACACAGCGTGCAGGAGCTGAAAACACCACGCCCACTCAGTTGTTGTGAATTCACACCAGACAACCACATTTGTCTGTCACATTAACTAGGAAGCTGGCAGGTAAAAAAATAAAAAAATAAAAATAAAAAACTGGATTTGAAAGGCATACTGCAAGACCTATACAGTTCTGGATAAAAACATGATGCACGAGTAAAGCGGTTTGGTGAAAGTACATTTTTACCAAATTCTTTAAAATATTAAATGAGTGCTACCCAGAGCACTTGCTGCTATCCTTCGATATATCACTGCACTGACACTCATCTCCACCCACTCCACTCTCTTCTTCAGATCTCTTGTGCACTGTCCATTGCTTTGGCTGGTTGACCCCAGATATTTAAACTCATCTACCTTCACTACATCTGCTTCTTCAACTTTCCACCTGTTAAACATGTCCTGCACCACCCTCACACACTTGACATCCTCATGCATTACCACAGCTCCTCTCTCTCATTTTCTCCATTCATGAGCTCCTCAAAGTACTGCTACCATCTTCTCAGAACACTCTTAGTACATTTTCATCTCTAGCCTTACCCTGACCGGCTGCACATCCTTTTCAGCTCGATCTCTCTGCCTAATCAGTTGATACAAGTCCTTTTCTGTTTCACTCAAATGTACAGAACTATAGCTGTGTGCTCCATTTCCCAACACAAACCTGCACATATACTGTACGTGCCTGTGCAGAGGCTGCAGCCCTGCACAATAAACCCTACCATTAGATGGTTTAAAAATATTCCCAGCCTGGAGTCGTAAAGCCTACGTCTAGCCAAGGTAAAGTAAAACGATGCTTCAGGCGACTGACGTGTGCGCCACCAACCTGCAGTTTCACGATGCGCCACATCAAACTCCAGTCAAAATGTTCACAGTTAAACGATGCGATACTTAATGTTTGGGTGTATATAAAAATAAATAAGATTAGATTTAGCTGCTTGCTACCGCATGTCTTTTAAAATGAACAGGAGAGGTCTATTTTAAGTTACTTTGCACACTGCTTTCATGTAGCATTCAAAGAATTGAAAAGAAAGGTGTCAAATATTATTCCAGGTATCTGGTGTCCCGCTTTAACTAACAGAAAAAAAAGAAAACAGCTTGAAAGCTGCCGGAGAGAGAAGAGTCTGTCGGCGTTAGTTAACTAGTTAGCTAACATTTAGCTAGCTGGCGTTCATTAATCTTTCATGTGCCCTAAACGGTACCGCTAACTGCTGTACGGACCATACAGCACTCTGCCGGAGTCATGACTGCTGCTGTGACACTAGACTTCTTTTCACTTTATTCCTCGATACCTGTTGCTTCAAAGCGCAGGACACAGGGCAAGTTATAACGTTAAAGTGTAGCTCTGCGTTACCGAGCATGCAAATTAAGTTGCCACATCAACAATCCAACTTGCTGAAAAAGACCATCAAGAAAAAGACTAATTGCATATGTTCAACCAGCAACAATCATTAACAAATTATTTATTTCTTTTATCCCTTACCTGAAAGAAGTGACACTGTCAGAGCCACGGAAACAGGGTCGCACACTTGAATCCAGCGCTTCGGTGTCTGCAGCACGACCGACCGTCGGCGATGTGCAGAGACAGGCGACAAGTCAGACTGAGGCACCGCAAGACCTCCGGTAGAAATTTTCAAAATAAAACAGTAAAACATCCTGTCACATTTCGCACATCAATTACCCCATCAATTACCCCATACCTAGTTACCTGATTCAATTTTTTTTAATTCATTTTAATCTTAACAGCACAACAACTACAGTAAATATAAATTATGAATGATTAAAAAGTACTATTAAAAGGTAGCGCTAAAATAATCCATTTTTTTTCTTAAAAAAAAATCTTATTGGTTTCCGGAATTACTTTAGTTTTCTTTCTGACTTAACAAATCTAAAAGCCAGCCAAATACCAACCTGACTGCGCCATCTATTGGCCAAGCAATAACAATGCACGATGCCTCATCGCTGCAACAGTGAGATGTGTATTGAAATAATTGTGATTGTAAATAAAAATTATTTACGAAGAGATTTATGTGAATGTGGTTTTTTTTCCAAGACATAAAAACAAAATGACTTCATGTTTAGCCTGTATGCAGAGAGCTGTACTTGGGGTGTTAATAGAGATTTGGATGAGTTGAGAACTGCAAGTTTCCAAAGAACAGCGACTCAGTATGTAGCAGGAATGCTGTAATACAAGAAAGAATGAGTGATTTCGTAATCACAGAATTTTTATCTCAGTTATAACAGTTATGGATCAAATGCGGCACTGATCATCCAAACTTCACAAAAACCGCTCTCTTAAGTCTGTAGAATGAGTGTGTGTTTCTATAGGTGGCAGTGCAGATGAGTTAAGTCCCTCCTTTACTGGCATGTTTTTTGATGCTGTCACTGTTAGTTTGTAGCATAGTGCTGCAGCTCCCCTTTCTACTGCTGCTCTGCAGTGCCTCAAGTTTAAATTTTGAAGAATGAGTGATTTCCATCTTTCACTGGTGTTTTCTTTCATGTTTTCAGTCTTCACTTTGGTGACACGGGTGCTTGGATGTGGTATCAAAGTATTGTCCAGCCTAAATGTGAGCAAACATTCCCTGAACTTCACGTAAGCCCAGGGACTACTCTTTAGACTCTTGGACTGTCGTGGATACTCACTGTACCCTTTTTCCTGAATCACAAGGAATTTGTCTAGATATTTAGCTACATACCAACTGCTTATGCCTTCAGGTTAGTTGTGCTCTTATAAGCAATGACATTAACATTAACTTAGTGTTTGCATTTCCCTAGGGTCCCACTGATACCATAGAATATCAGTTAGTACAGTGTGCTGCAAAACAAGGTGTTTCTGAGATATATGGAGCTGACAAACTTATCAGAACACTTAAACAAACTTCAAGATGATAAATTTGCTTGATTGCATAAAGTATTTTTAGGAACAGGTCTCCTGGTCTCCAGACCACAGATATAAAGCAAAAACACTATATTGCCAAAAGTATTGACTCATCTGCCTTCCCACACATATGATCTTGAGTGACATCCTACTCTTAATATGGTATGTTTAATAATATGTTGGCCCACTCTTTGCAGCTATAACAGCTTCAGCTCTTCATGAGGTTTAGGAGTGTTTTTGGGAACTTTTGAGCATTCTTCCAGAAGTGCATTTGTGAGGTCAGACGCTGATGTGGGATGAGAAGGCCTGACTCACAGTCTCCCCTCTAATTCATCCCAAAGGTGTTCTGTCGGGTTGAGGTCAGGCCAGTCAAGTTCTTCCACACCAAACTTGCTCATCCATGTCTTTATGGTCCTTGCTTTAAGTGTTGTGTGCAGTCATGTTGGAATAGGAA
Source organism: Andinoacara biseriatus (assembly GCA_015108635.1). NCBI lineage: Eukaryota > Metazoa > Chordata > Actinopteri > Cichliformes > Cichlidae > Andinoacara > Andinoacara biseriatus. Next base: position 29,236 of record VUQJ01010614.1, read on the forward strand.
GGGGCCATTCCCAAACTGTTCCCACAAAGTTCGGAGCATGAAATTGTCCAAAATGTCTTGGTATGCTGAAGCATTAAGAGTTCCTTTCACTGGAACTAAGGGGCCGAGCCCAACCCCACACCATAACCCCCCCCCCTCCACCAAACTTTACACTTGGCACAATGCAGTCAGATAAATATCGTTCTCCTGGCAACTGCCAAACCCAGACTCATCCATTGGATTGCCAGATGGAGAAGTGTGGTTCATCACGCCAAAGAACATGTCTCCACTGCTCTGGAGCCCGGTGGCAGAGTGCTTTACACTACTGCATCCGATGCTTTGCATTGCACTTGGTGATGTAAGGCTTGAATTTAGCTGCTCACCATGAAAGGCCATATTAAGTTGGAGGTCCGTAGTGACTCTGCAGAAAGTTGGTGACCCCTGCGCACTGTGCGCCTCAGCATCCACCGACCCTGCTCTGTGATTTAACGTGACCTGCAACTTAATTGCTGAGGTGCTGTTGTTTCCAGTTGCTTCCACTTTGTTATAATACCACTAACAGCTGACTATGGAATATTTAGTAGAGAGGAAATTTCACAACTGGACTTGTTGCACAGGTGGCATCCTATCACGGTACCACGCTGGAATTCCCTGAGCTCCTGAGAGCAAACTATTCTTTCACAAATGTTTGTAGAAGCAGTCTGCATGCCTAGGGGCTTGCTTTTATACACCCGTGGCCATGGAAGTGACTGGAACACCTGAATTCAGTGATTCGGATGGGTGAGTGAATACTTTTGGCAATATAGTGTAGCTTAAACCTGCCAGTCGGAGGGTGATTCTGGTTGCAAAGATACTTCTGGCTGTACAGGAGTCTATATGAAAAAGGCCCGACTCCTTTGCTCCTGATGATTTTATGGTTGTCAGGTCATACTGAATAAAACGTGAAAGCTATTTTGTGAAATGATGGTCATTCTAAAAGTCAGAAAGGAGGATTATCCAGGATATGGGCACTGCCTAAATACATATCCATGGAGCGTGTTTAACAATCAGATCTGTCCCTTGCTCATCACATCCGGCTTTGGAGCATCGTGATCATGTAGAGGACTCTGGTTTTTGTCCTTGATTTATTTTTGGGATTCTTAGTTATTATACTGAGTCTTGCTACATGTTCACTGGTTTGTTGTTCTACTGCTTGAAGTTTTGTTTCTTTTATTTGGCAGACTGAGTTTTGGATTTCTTTTGATTTATTTTTCTAATAATAATTCTGCCTCACAACAAGAAGGCCCTGGTTTCAAATCCAGTCTGCAGCCTCGCTCTGAAGAGTCTGCATGTTCTCCCCGTATCTGTGGCTACCCCAGCTTCCTCCCGGCTCCAGGTTGGGTTAATTGGAGATTCTAAATTGACCGTAGGTGTGAATGGTTGACTGCCTATGTGTCAGTCCTGTGACAGGCTGTTGACGTGTCTGGGCTGTACCCTGCCTCTTACCCTGTGACAGATGGGATGGCCCCTCCCTTAAAGCAACTTGGATAATTGGAAAAAAATGAGACTTTGATTTTTGATTTAGTAGTAATGTCTGTTTTGGTGTGTTTTGGTTCATGTTTTCAGTATTGTTGGAAGCCTGTTTAGATGGTTACTTTACTGTACTGATTTGTATTTAGCTCCAGTTCCTACTTTGGGTTCGTTGATTGTGTTTAGTTAGCTCAGTATTTCCACATCTGTTCTTCTTTCTGTCTCGTCTTTTTCACAAACAAATTTCACAAACTTGTTGCATCCTATTTCAGCACCACACTGGAATTCACTGAGCTATTTACCCATTCTTTCACAAAAGTTTATAAAGGTAGACTCCATCTTTTATACTGTCGAGGCTCCAGTCACATCTGCTTATAGGAAGTGGGTGTAGTTTATGGCCTGTATTGCAACTGGCAACCAGGGAGGCCTTCCATTACAGCTTCCTTCAGTTATGGGAAGCTTTGATGTCATCCATTCAGATTTTTAATGTAAAATAGCAACATTTTACCACAGTATTGCTTTTTTATTTGCCAGAGTCAGACACATTCATTGCAATTATATTTCCTTACAGCAAGGCTGGAGATGATTTAAATGAAAATGTCACCATGAAAAAAGTTTTGAAAAACGACACGAGTGGTTCAAAGTTAGCAGCCAAAGTTCTTTCTGGACTACTGTTGACAGCATCCCACAGTGCTGCCGTCTGGTTGCCACTAATCAGTGTCATCCCACCCTGCAGCACACCGAGCACCGTCCGCTCATGTGGTTAACAAATTCTGCAAAGACCCTTCTCACATTCAGCCTCGGTCGAAGGAAAGACGCTGAGACTGAAACACTGAGGGAATAGCAAGCTTTTATTGATAACAGCACCCTGTTTCAGGATGCATTTTTAGTCTGCTCACCTGGTTAATTCACAGCTGCATTGTCCATTTCAGTGTTTTCAGCCTTTGTTTGCTAAGGCACACACACACACACACACACACAAACACACACACACACACACACACACACCAGTCAGTTTATCAGTGGATGTCATGTGGATAGTGAACATAATGGATGTGTTTTAAGAGAAAAACTAAATGAAAATATAAATTTCACTTTATATTTTGCCGCAATTGTTTGAGAATTTGTGGTTGCTGCTGACTGAAATATCTGTTTTGTTTTTGTTTCTTTTGTTTTGAGCTGAGAAAATCCTGTACATAATAAGAGGATATAAGAACATAAGAGTAAAGAAAAATGCCTTTTCATATAGAGAACTCCCACTCTTGGCCTTCCCAGGTGATGCTCATGACATAAATCCTTAATCAACCAATCATAAGTTATCAAAACACTCAGGTTTTATGGCTAAAATCAGCTCCACTGTAAGGAAAGTGAAAGATTGCTTGAATTATCAGATTTAAGAAACCAAAATATATATATATTTTTATTTTTTTTATTTTTTTTTTGCTATGGAAGCAGGTTTTTAGCTCTAATCACTTCTATTCATAGAGGACGATCTTGCAAGCAGAGCCAAACCACAAGGAGTTATCACACTTTTTCTATTTGGTTTTCTCTCTTGATGTCATGCACACATTGCTTGAGATGTAAAAAAAAGGTGTATTCCTTGAGTGGCTAGCGAGTGGTGCCCGTAAGTTGCTGGAAATTGCTAGGTGAAAGCAATTACAAAGAAGGTGCGGCACTTTCTTTGTGATTGCTTTGGATACCTCGGTTGGCAGTAGTTAGCACGGATGATGCCAGTTTATCTGCAAGCACTCATTAACTACAGACTGAGCAATAGTAAAACTTGAGATAGTGCGGCGCAAACTGGAAAAGATGCATGTTGGCCTTAAAGATAAAAGTAGTGCCTTAGCACCATAACCAAAAGGCACATCTTTCACTTTGAAGGTTTGAAGGTTCTGTTTTTCCAGGTTGTGTTGTATTTTTCACAGTTTCACTACTGCTCAGAGAGTAGTTTGTAGATAAGTCAAAGTCTTACATGCATGCAAACTACTGCCAAGTGTGGCCACCTGCTAGTAACCAAACCAATTGAAGTGAGATAATTAATGAAGTAACCCTTTATCTTTGTCCCCCCAAACTAATGTGAACATATAAGAAAGCTCTTCTTTGGCCCCCAGAAACTGTTGCACCTCACTTCAGTGTATGTTTGTTATTACAGTTGATGAGTGACCCCAAATTCTGCAATATTGCTTAATAACATTCCTTTGAAAAATCTTTCTGGCCTCTGCGAAGGCTCCTGGAATAAAGTAGAACCACTCTGACTGATTATCAGCGATTGAATCAGCATTCTTGGAGGAAGCTTTCAGGCACTCAGTGGTTCATTGTTTGTGGCGCCCTCCCTCTTCTGCTGCAGTAATATCTGAAGGTACGGCAGTCATATGAGCAGAGCTGCTGAACGTGCAACCACTTAGCTTGACCGGCTTCCTTCCCACTCCACTCTGCACCAATGGAAGTCATGGGATGGGGATGACAGGGATGATGTGGGTGATTGGGAATATCATGTCTATGCTCATGGGTGTGCATGTGTGTTGCCACGTGAAAACCTTTAAGAAGTTAACTGTGCAAGTTTGTACTATGTCTGACTGTGACTTTTATACAGTAAGCACAGGCTAGACTGTGCTAATAGGATTTCATAAGAATTGAAATCATGCTTGGAGATGAGGTGTGTGTGTGTGTGTGTGTGTGTGTGTGAGAGAGAGAGAGAGAACGTCATGAGATACGGGTTGACATCAATTCTGAGAGACTGCAGCGTGTGTGAATGCCTGACTTCCCTGATTCATTTCAGTAAATCATGACTTTCATTCTTCACTATGTGAATGAAAGAGAATCTTTAACACAGTCTTCTCTTCTTTTTTTCAGTTAAACCACTTCCCTTTCAATAAATGTAAAATTATGGCTTTACCTTAAAGAAATAAAGCCTCTTTATATTTAACTTAGTTGGAAAATCCAGATTTTTATCGGTCAGGGTTAGCAGTCTAGCTCTAGAAGGGTTAGCTCTCAGTCACATAGGCCTAGAGAGCATTTGGTATTCGAAATGCCAAATTGTCTCCAAACACTCGCCATTTACTCTCTGAGCTGTGGTGAAAATGGGCAACAAAAAT
>VUQJ01010617.1:19508-31454 GCA_015108635.1 Andinoacara biseriatus
TAATGTAGTTTTACAGGCTGTAAGCCGTGAATAAACATGGAAGCGTCACACGCTTTCATGGATGCACATGGATGAATACAAAGCTATATCCCAGACAACAAACTGATTTATGTGGCAGCTACAGATGTAAAAAAACCACACAACCAATGTGAGTCACAGCACCCCCTGACAGGAAAAACAAAAAGGAGACATCAGGAGGAAGCTGTCAGCCATCAAGGAAGAGAAAGAGGATGTACCCCCGCCAGTCACCTGGCACAGCCATCAAACCTTCTCACAGTGCCAGGAACTGTGCAGTAGCCTTCACTGGTCATCTCAGGATTATGTCCCCTCCGCTCTATAAATAACCCCGTCTATGAGTCTATTGTTCCTGGAAGGACCTTCCCATCCACCCCTCTTCCAACCTCACTAACATAAAGGGAAGACCAAACTTTCACCCCACCGACTGGCCATGTGTTTGTGCACTTGGAGCGACAGTGTGTCTGCCCTGCAGGTGGGAAACTGGAAGAGGAAGTGTGTCTGAGTGGAGTTCATGAAGTGGAGGATTTAGCAGACAGCGTGAGACAGACCAGGGAACTAAAACTGCTTAGGATGCTTCCAGCAGGAGTCAGGTGGATGATATTACAGTTAGCTGTTTACAGCGAAAATTATAGCCGTCACAACATAGGATTCTTACCGGAACCTTTTATAGCAATTATGTCCATCCAACTCTCTCTCCTTCTTTGCAGTTGTCCAATGTATACCGCCTGCTGCATTCTGTCTTTCAACAGAGTAGTGCTGAGTTTGCTGATTTTGTTTTCCCAATTAGTCTTAATGGCAAACTTAGAAAGACATGCCATCCATTAACTCTGTTTTGGATACACCGTAACATTGTAAGAGCTGTTTGCTAGATCTTACTGGACAGATGAATTTCCCCTTGTCCTAATTAGCTTCCTTTATCCATTCAGCAGATACTGAGCAGTGACAAGCTTGTTACTTTATGTATTTATAATGCCATCCACTAGATGGGGTGTTCTGGCTTTGCAGTCACTGCAGTAATTTATTAGGCCACTGTTCAACAAAAGGTATAAAAGGATATCACAGGGGTTTACTTACAATATCATCAAACTAAGCTTTTTAGGCTTTTAGTAGAAACAATAATAAGTGATGGGATACTGTTGAATTATAATCATAACAAACCAGTTATGATCCTTGCTGGTCTACCTCTCACAAAGCACACACTGAAAATATTTGAATGTTGTAAATAACATATTCTGTGGAGCTGGAAGTGTTTTGTGGTGTATTTGACAACATTATGAGGAATCTAAATTGCTGCCACATTTATTATAATTTCCCTAACCCACCCACTCCTCCCTACTTGTCTCTGTGTAAGAGAACTGTGATTGAACCCTGTCTCATAAACCAACTCGGATTTCTTTAGATCCACGAGTGCTTTTGTTTGTATTTTATAAGAGAATAGAGGCCCTGTCCAACCCAATTCAGAATTCTTAGATGTTCTTAAACATTCTTTAAAGCTCCATTCTGTCTCCTCTTGACTCCTTGTGGTATGCGGATGGAGGCCAGGATGGGGCACCCTTCTAGTAATGACATTTGTACGAGTAGCAATCAAGCCAACAACCATGAGCGATTCACTGTTAAAGAACGCAGTGGAAGCACGTTTGTAGGCTGTATGTGTGCATTTGCAGTTATAACGTGTCTGATGTGTTTGCATGTAAAGTATATGTGAGTCACATTGTGGGTGTGGATGGGTAATTTTAGGCCTGCATGTTCGTTTTGTATTCTTGTGTGATTGCAGACTCTTGGTTCTGGGTTTGAGTTGTGTTTATAACATGTGGTTCCCCTTTCCCAATCAATCAGAGGTCTTTATACTGACAGTTTTGGAGTCATGAGCCTATTAGCCACCACAATCAAACTGATGAGCCTAACTCAGCTTTAACACAGTGCTCTGTGAATGCTTTAATCTGGGTCCATCCCTCAAAAACCATGCACCCCTCAATGCTGGGGCCTTAATTTAGGACCATAAAACATGGTGTCCCCCAAAATCAGTAATGATGTCATGAGAACAGTGTGAGTAAAATGATGCAAATGACAAAATGTTAAAATACTACACTTATACAAAATGACTTTTCTTGCTTGTTTGGGTCACCTGGGGACACAAAAACTGCTGAGCAACAGTTGCTTATTTAGCCAACTAGCAGATATGAAGACAGCATGTATCAAAAGCTGACTCACAAATGGCCAGATAAACAGGTGCTCAAAGAGCCTTTGAATGCAACAAAAGCAATACTTGCAATGCTTTATAATGTTAACACCAAAAACCTGATTCATCTTCTTCTGACTGCTCCCTTAAGGAGTCACAACAGTGGATCTTCTACCTTCATTTTACCCAATTCATAGCATCCTGTTCTGTCACACTAGCCCTCTGTTTGCCCTCCTCCACTACAACAACTTCTGTGATCTGCCTCCTTTCCTTCTGCTTGGCAGATCCATATTCAACAACATATCCAATATCCCTCCTCTGCACACATCCAAACCATCTCAGTCCTGCCACTCTATCTTTGTCTCCCAACCACTCAGCCTGAGCTTTCACTCTGATATACTCATTTCTAAATCTGTCCATCCTCGTCACTCCTAATGAATCTTCAATTCAGCCACCTCCAGCTCATTCTCCTGTCTTTTTGTCAGTGCCACTATCTCCAAACCATAAATCATTGCAGGTCTCACTACCACCTTGTAAATCATCTCTCTCACTCTTGCTGCTATCCTTCTATCATAAATCACCCTTGATACTAGTCTCCTTCCCCTTCTCCTCTACACCTCTCATGTGCACTGTTCATTGCTTTGGACGGTTGTTGCTGCAATGGCTTTAAAGAGTATACATTGCTGGTTCATTATAAAATATGGCCATCAGGGGGAATGGTGATATCGTCAGCTGGGTTGTTGCTAGAATCCACATACCTCCAGGCCCAGGCATCAGTCAGCTCCTGGATTGGGCATTGTCTGACTTGATTTAACAGAGTCCACCCTTTGCTGTTAGTGGCAAAATAGGGAGACCTCTTAAGTGCATAAACCTCCTCTGAAGTGCTTTCATTGGGTATGTGTGTTCAGCCAGACCCAGCTGGTTGGCTGTGGATGCCTTAAAAGACCTCTGTGGATGGTCAGCTGAGGAAATGGAAGGACAATGCAGTGCCGAACAGTTCTGAGGAACTTACCAGTCATTTGCAGACTCTGTGCTGCAGCAGAGAGAAGAGTTGTCGGTTTAGACCCATCTAGGGTGTGCTCGCCATTGTGCAACAGCACCTTACTGACTTTGACCAGGACCTGGCTGAACCCAGACCTCCCGCAGACCACATTGCCAACACCTCCTGTTAGTCTTGATCCATGATGTTTTTTTGTTAAAGACCTCTCTGGTTTTTTGGAGCTGGGGGATGGCTTCCCTAGTGCTAGCATTATTCTGGGCTGTTCTGTGGTTTGCAGAATAATGCTGTGTTTGCCACCCATACAGGTCGGGCAGCGCTCTGTCCAGGATCCATGTTTTGCTGCAATCCTCGCTATAGAGAGAGATCCATACACTCTCTTGAATCTACAGTTCATAATATAGCCAATCATCAAGATGCAAGAGGCTGTGGATAGTAATGTGCATGGGGTACAAGAACTTCTTCAACTCTGCTCGCATGCCCTGGGGCAGCTTGGAGAGCAACCGGGCCACATGAGATCCACGGTGAAGTTCAGTCTGACCTGTGACTCCGAGCTGATCTAGCATACAGGTGGTGGGAATGTTAGAGGTCGATACACCCTGTCATCATTGGCATCCTGCTGTAGGGGTTGCTGCTGTTGAGCTGGCTCAGATGTCTCTGAAGAATAGAGGGTTGACCATAGCAGCAATGTAGGGTTCAGTCAATGGATCAAGTCTCCTGTGAATATCCATCACCAGTTTCTGCAATTATCCTCCATCAATTTCAGGGGCTGTCTCCGGTATGGACCGGCTCCTGGGAGACCCAGGCGTACTTGGAAACAGGGGGTCTGGGTGATCAGGTTGATGTGAATTTTTAGCTCCTCCTTGTGGTGAATTCCAGTGTTCAACCAACAGTGGGGGTGTGAGACGTGCCATAATGGCGTGTCTCTCTGATAAGCTTTCTACACTGTGGTAGGGATGCTGTAACTATGATAAAGAGGTAAAATGCTGAGTTGAACAGCTATACTGGGGTGGCACTGTAAGAGAAATAGCATAGTCTTCCATCCAAGCTGGTGGCTGGGTCTCCCACCAAGGATGGGCATCTGCTGGGCGTGGTCCTTTACGGTAGTCTGGGAACATCTTCAGGGAATCCCACAGTAACCACTCTGATTCTGCTCGAAGGACCAAATATTGCAATGGTATTAATGTGTATACTTTGCTTGTTTATTAAAAAATGTGGCCAGAAAAAACAACCCACCAACTCTAAGTAATAGCTCAACACCACAGTCCTTCCACCATGCCCCCTTTTTCACCACCCACCAGCAGTCACCTCATGCATTCAGGGGGCATCTGATTGGCTGTCACTTAAAAACTAATTTAGTCCAATTTAGTAATAGACAAGGTTGTCCTTCTTCACAGTTGACCCTCGGTATTTAAGGTCTACCTTCACTACTTCTACTCCTTATATGTTCACCTTTCCACCTGTCTCGCTGTATTCTGTCTTCCTTCTACTGACTTTCATTTCTTCTCTGGTGCATACCTTCACCTCTTCTGGGTCTTTTGCACCTGATCCCTTCTCTCAGATCTATAGATCACAATGCTATCTGGAAATGTCATAATCCACAGAAGCTCCTGCCTGACCTCATCTGTCACCATCGCAAACAAGACAGGGCTCAGAGCCAATCTTTGATGTAATTCCACCCCCACCCTGAACCCATCTGTCACTTCTACTGCACATCTAACCACTGTTTTGCTGTCTTCATACATGTCTTGCATCACACTCTCATACACTTCCTGCCACTCCTGACTCCCTCATACAGTACCACACTTCCTCCCTTGACACCCTATCATTTGCTTTCTCTAGCTTCAATAAGACGCAGTGCAACTCTTTCTGACTTTTGTATTTCTCTAGTAATACACTCACAACAAATATAACATTAGTGCTCTTTCTTGGCATGAAGTCATGCTTCTGCTCACTGATCATCACCTTTCCTATAAGTTAGTGTCTGCAACTTTTTCTCATGCTTTATGGTACAACTCGTACTTTATCTTATGTAGTTAAACAGTACACTGTTAAAATAGAACACTTCTCCATTCCTCGGGCATCCTCTCACTCTCTAAGATTATGTTAAATAATCTGGTTCATATCCACTTGCCTAGACATTTCCATACCTCCACAGATATGCCATCTGGACCAACCATACACTTCCTTCTTACTAATCCTCGGTACTTTCGTAATCACCAACTGTCCTCCAATCATCTTCCTCTCTCTCATTTTATTCATTCATCAGTTCCTCAAAGTACTCTTTCCATTTTCAACACTCTCTTCACTCTAGTAAATTTTCATCTCTATCCTTAAGTGGCGTGGAGTCAAGATGGCACCTGTGTTTGGCTTTGCTGCTCTTTTATCTCACTGGTGTGGTTTTACATTTCTTGTCATCATTGTTTGCAATGTCATGTTTACTATTTTGTGTTATGATGTTTCTGCTGCTTGAATTTACGATCGGGACACACTGTTAAACATTAAAGACTCAATGGAGAGCTGCTGGGACAGCTACAGGAAAACATTTCCACTTCCTTTTGTGTGTTTCTCACCTGAGTGCTTGCTACAACCCACTGGACTCTTAATCCCAAGAACCAGGGCCAGTGTCCAAGTGAAACTGAGAAGATACCAGAGTTAGCTTCTTGGCTGCCGGCAAGTCTCTCCTGTGAGTTGGCAGGGACCCTTCCCTGTCATCTTTGGTTCGGGTTCTGTGACTCGACAACGGTGTGCTCACCGCTTGTCTGTTATCAGTCCTCCGTTTTGCTGGTGGCAGCTCTGTCCTGACATTGATCGGCCATGGAGTGCGCTGCTCAACCTTCAGCAGTCCATTTCACCCTGCTTAACACTCACTCAGTTAAAAACAAATCAGTTATTCTCAATGATCTTTATTTATGTGTCTGACTGAGATCTGGCAACAAAGTATGGATAAGAGTTACTTGAAGGAAATTTGCCTGGCTGACTGCTCCGTCATCAGAACTCTACAGATGATAAAGGTCTTCTTTGAAAACCTTTTATTGTATTTTAATCTACCGACCTCCTGGCATTGCTGGAGTCTTTTTAACTGAATTTAATGACCTGCTGCTATCCATCATCAAATTGGAAAAGGTTGTAATATTGGAAGATTCTAACCTTCATAATGATGATTCTTCCTGTAACACGGCTGCTGAACTTATCGCTATCAATGAGACTTTTAACTTTAGGCAACATGTTTCTGGCCCAAAGATATAAAGGGCCACACATTGGACCTTCGGAACATTGGCCCCTGTTTAGTGGAAATGATTAATGCTTCTCTTCATACCGCCTTAGTTGCCAGCTTCTTTAAACAAGTCGTCATTGCGCCTGTATTAAAGAAACATCATTTGAACCTATCTCTTCAAAACGGTTACAGGCCAATATCCAAACTGCCTTTTTTGTCAAAGATTTTGGAAAACACAGTATCTGAAAAACTTAACCATTTCTTGGAGGAAACTAATGCAATTTCTCTGAATTCAAAACATCACTTTTCTTATACAAGTAGTCAACTGTTAGTCACTGTTAGCCAAAAAGTGTTGATTTTAGCAGCTTCAACATAAACCATTAAGTGCAAGAGATGCTTTAGATCTTTGCCTGCCAGGTGAAATTCCACCTCTGATCAGTAACCTGAACTGACACTGCTACTTATGAAATAAGCTGGTCAAAGTAAAGAGTAAACGGGGAGGATGTGCCAGTGTTAAAGTGCCTGTTATTAGTACTTGCACATAACACAGTTAAGAGTCAAAGGAAAGTAATGATGTGTGCAGCATGTGTGAGATCAAAAAACGGTGAATGTTGTGCAGCTATTAGCCCATGGCATGATCTGCTACAACTCTAATAGACATTCTCTGATGGATAAATATAACCCATGTGTATTTCATTTCCTAGAACACAGGAAACAGGAAGCCCCAGACAGGAAGATAGCGTGATGGCCTTTATCCCGGGTTGAGTGCCCAGTCCAAAAGTTAAAAGTGGTCGGATGTTGTGAGCAGACTTCTCCAACTGAAAAGAAAAAAAAAACTGTGCTTCTCATTTTCTTTTTGCTTTTATATCCATTTTATGTTTTGATATGACCTGAAAACAGAATTTCATAATGCTAGAATTAAACAGAGTTCTGAATTTCTTCCCTAATCCAGTTGTACTATAACTATTCAGAATGTACTGGGTGAACAGGAAACAATAATGTGCATTGCACCCCCTCAGAATGAGATTACCTCTTGCTTTGTGCCATCGCTTCATTTTTCCATCTCCACCCACATACCCGCATGATTCTCTGCTCGCAGCAGCCGTTAATATCAACCCACTTGTGTATGTAAGCATGTATGGAACTGTCAGAACCGCTTAAGGCCTACTTATTTTCACATTTAGCTGAACTGAAATCTTTTCCTCGTTGTCTTTAATATTTGAAATTTTCACAAGCAACCACTCAAAAATCTACCGGTGTTAAAGTTTTGTTAGTTCACAGTAGTCACCACACCCCACATCTTTCTCCTTCTCAGTCTCCCTCTTTTCCTGTGGAAATGGGATCGTTTAGTAAGAGGGGAGATAAGCTGAGTGGATGAGGTGAGCGAAGGCTTTTTTTTTCTTTTTCAGTCTGACGCACACGGAGCTCCTTTTTCCTGACAGTGCCCCTGTGCTCAGCTGTAGGAGGGTTCACGGGTCAGATCAAGATTTTCTTTTCATTTATCCTCCTGTCTATGTCTGTTGTCTTTCCCCTTGACTCTGACATCTGCATTCAGTATCTCTAATGAAATGTCTCGATGATTGCAGGGCTGCAGATAGACTGCTGTCTCACTATCACTCCCACTGATGCCCTTTTAATCTCCAGCGTACATTCTGTTAAGGGAGGAGGATGTTTCTTCAACACCTTTATCTGCCCTCTCGATTTTCTGAACTTAACTCACACTCCTCTATATCCTCTCTTCATCACTCATACAGCCGCTCTTGTCTTCCCATGTTTTTGTAATCTTTTTAATTTCCACAAGGTAATTTTCCTCTCTAACCACAGAGCAATTTTTACGTAAATAATTGGAATTCCTCTGGAATTTTCAATATTGCATAGTGGTCATATTCTTGAAACAGGAGGTGGGGGGTGAACTTTGACCTCCTCCTGCATGCTGAACTTTTACCAGCTAATTAAAAAAAACACCACAAGAATGCTGACAACATAATAAGATTCCAGGCTTTGCACCAGTTTGAGCATCCATCCTTTTTTTTGTAAGCTGGTGGGGTTTGTAGAGATGATACACTGATGCACAAAGGAACTAGCGGTTTCCCCCTGTTTCTAATGACTGTGCTATGCAAACCCACTGCTGGCTTTAATGAGCTCTTCCCTTTATTTAGGAGACAGTTATGAGCATCTCTGATAAAAAGGACAGTGCTCCTCATCATACAACTCAGGTACAGCTCCAGAAACTCAACAAAGAGTTGATCTGGGTCCCACACTCCTGAGGTTCTAAATGAGCATCCATGAGATCTCCCTGAACAAGCCTGATGCATGACCCGCTTTCACGTCTAAGGGTTCAGAGCTCTTTTTAGATGCCTACATAAACAGGTGAGTTTTTAATGCTGCAGCTGAACACTGAGAATCCATGTTTATGAATGTATGTGGCATCCGGGTGTGTCCAGTTACCAAGCCTTGTCGTGGGCTTCTGTTGAACTCTGCCAGCATAAATGTACATGTGCAATAGAAGCAGCAGACCCACTGTTACACATGCAGTGTTAAATATGAACCCACAAACACCCATAAACAGGTCATATCACCTGTTCATCAGCGAGTGTGTGTCAGTTTGAATGTAATTTGTGGTTCTTTTGGTTGAGCTATGTGCACAGCATACCAGCCTCATTCTTTCTCTGCTGCCGATGCCCACCCATCTGTGTCAAATCTCCCTTTTCCTTGTCCTTGTCTTTGCTTTCCTCTTCCATCTCCCCCTTCTCTTTATTCACACAGGAATGTGTGATATGTGGATCAGTAGACAGGGTGTGTAATATTCCCGCTGAGCACCAGAGAGAAGGCCAGACGAGGGAGAGGTGGTGAAAAAAATTCCGCTGCCACCTCAACTGGCATATCCTTCATCACCTCTGTCCCTGATCATGTGATCATCTAGCAGCTAACCAACATTTATTGCCTTTTTACCGCCATGCTGTCAAAGGCACAGGGAGGTACAGCGTACAGCAAATTAAGCACTGATGGTGAAATGAGATCTGGATTTTTTTTTTTTTTTTAACTCTTGGATGTTTTACTGTTTCATCCATGAAATCACTTTAAAATTGAGAAGGGATGTGTTTTTGATTTACAGGAAGGCAGCAAAGGGCAGGGCTTCAGGGAAAAGGGGATTTATAGAGAGATAGGAGGGAGGAGAATGCTAAGAAGGAGCAGTTGTTATTTGAATTGTTGTTTTGTGATGCTCAGAACAAAACTGAGTTTAGATCTTTTTATTAAGTCAGATATGGGCAGTGTACAGCAAGTGGAAGTAGACTTACCATGCAGGCCTTGCAGTCCCATGACTGAGAGGGGGAAACTAGAAACGAAAGAAATTTCTTCACCGTTTGGCAGTCGTGCAGATAAAGATGAAGTGAGAGAGCAAAGAGGTACGAAGGAATAAATGAGGCACAGAACTGGGAGCAGAGCGTGCAGCTGAATAGCTTGGCATGTGCTGCTGAATTATCGCTCACCTTTGAAAATACACCTCGCATATTTTACCCGTACATGGCTGGAGGGAGATGGTGTTTGATGCATGTGTATTTGTGCAGGCACAAGTTGAGCAGGAGTTACAGGCCAGTTTTAGGTTTTCTTCTTTTGTGAAATTTAGACCAAGTCTATTTTTTAGAGGTGTTGTTTTCACTTCACCTCTACAATACAATGACCACATGTGCCTACAGTGCCACAATTAGATGATTTACTCAACCTAAATATCTAAATATAGACAAGTTGAAATATTTTTTACATAATCTACTGTGCAAAAGTTTGCGGTCACTTGTGGATGTCGTTGATTTTTTAAAAAAAAGCAGATTTGTGCTCATCAGATTATAGACATGTTGCAATTAATAACTGATCATCTGTCATAAGTCACTGATGACTGTTAATGGAATATCTAAGCAGGCACACAGAGGCACACCATGTTACCTAATGCAAGTTGATCATTTAAAAAGTGTAACATTACACGTGCCATTATATTACAAAAAAAAATTGAAAAGTTCTGAGTGATCCCAACATTTGGAGATGTACTGCAGTTCCCATTTAACCTTCTAACTGTGACATTTGATCCAGACAAGGTGAAAGGTCACACAGATACAGGGTTAAATGTCAAGCAGGTTAACTTTAATTTAACAAATGACCTACCAAACAAAAAAGCTTTGACAGTGAGCTGACCACAGCTCATCCCAAACAGTAATCTGTGGGTTACGGCTCTCCCTCCCTTATCTCCAATCATAAACCACAGAAGTAATTTAGACACAGTAACTCATCCACATGAATGAGTTATTTGGGGGCTCTGAGATTTACACTCACTTAATCAGATAAGCATTTAAAAAAAAAAAAAAAAACCTTTGGAATCTTTGGACCTTTCAACATTTTCAGTTATTTAGAAACCAGCCGAGTACATCAGCGAGGTGCTGTTATCAGGACAAATCATGAATTCAGCATATGTCCACGATCTCAACCATCATCAAACTTGACAGTAAAACATGCAGGCGGGAGTCCAAGATAGAGGCAGCTTTGAAAGACCGAGCAGATCACATTAAAAGTCTGTTTTTTTCTTTTGTTTTTGTTTTCAATCCAGCCGTAAAATGATATCTGTTTGCTTGGCCTAGATGATCATAACACACAGTGGTACATGTGAAGCACTTTTGGCAAGGTCGGGCTCTAAATGATTTCCCAGAGATTTCCTGGTAGTGTGATACTGCTCACCAATAGCAAGGTCAGAGAAGGAGCACAGCACTTTCCCCACAAAACCTTAGATGCAAAACGCAGAGGAGGGTTTACAGATGCAGTGTTACAGTAGGTATAAATAATGGGATGGCTTCTGTTTATGTGAATATGAAGAATTCCGCCGGCACAATTGTACACCGGTGAGTACTTTAGCAATATTAAAAGCATTACTTTAAAATAACAGCAAAATGCAAATAAAGCATGAGTAAAATTACTTATTAGGCAGATATACTAGAAACATCCAAAATGTAAAAATGTAAAAATATAATGTAAAAAAATGTACAAGTCTCATATGGTAGATAACTGACTAAAATACTAAAGTACTTGTGCAATACTTTCACTAAGTGCTCTGTGATGTTTCCACAGCTACTTGAATTTAAGAGTTTTGTTTTAATTTAAATGACTAAATATGAGATTTAGGTGGTTTGGTGTATTGATAAACTTCCAATGATCAGTTTCATCACCATGTAAGTGCAAATTTCCTGAAGTTTGGATACAAGTTATTAGTCATGTAACAGGAATTCTGCCGTGGCTGAAGAAAATGTGTGTGTCTGATGCACTCTTCCGAGTATCTGTTTAGTCTCAGTCTGAGGGCTCTAGCACGATGATGAACTCTTACACACTGAGGGGTCAGACATTCGCTGGAATCATGACTTACTTGTTGAATGTTTTGTTACTGTAAGTGAGAAAAACATGTATGATAATTGCAGTTCTCCTGATCTTTTAAATGACCTTCTTCAGACCGTAAAGTTCTCGCAACGTACGGTGAGTAAAACTGTGTGAGTTCAT
>VUQJ01010621.1:3450-13490 GCA_015108635.1 Andinoacara biseriatus
TAGATTTCTGTACTAATTTACTGTAAAGGGACAAAAAAAGCCTACTATAAATTCAGCTGAATGTTTGCAATAAAATACTGTAACAGATCATACAGTAATTACAGTCGTCAGTGATAAATGGACTACTTCTTATATAGCGCTTTTCTGGTCTAGCTGAGCACTCAAAGAGCTTTATACATCATGTTTTGCATTCACCCATTCCCACCCATTCATACAAGCACTTCCTTTTACAGCGAAGTGCTTACTGTCTAACATTCACACACATTCATACTCCGATGGTTGCATCAGAGCGCAGCTTGGGGTTCAGCATCTGACCCAAGGATAATCTGGCATGCAGACTGGAGCAGCCAGGAATCAAAGCACCAACCTCCCGATTAGTAGATGACCTGCTCTACCACACCAACTTTTTTAGAGTTTCCCAACTTTTTTAGAGTTTAGGAATTTCGTTATTTTTAGTTTCCTGTGTAGTTAGCTGTATTTAAAGCATAAATGTCATCCATCTGTCTGTTTTCTTCAACTTTCTTCCAGGGTCGCAGGGCGGCTGGAGCCTGTCGTAGCTGCCATGGCAAGGGCGGGGTGCACTACAGACGGGTCATCAGTTTGTCAGAGGACTGAGAGAGCCCTGTCCCATGTGAACCATTCACACTCACATTCACACCTTTGGAATCATCAATTAACCTAAAGGAAAAGAAAAAGGAGGGAGAGAGAAGAAAAGCACAGCGAGGATGGCTGATGGTGGAAGACGAGGCTAGTTTTGGCCAGGTGGAGCTGAAAAAGCAGCAGAGTTATTCAGGAAAAATTTGAAGTGCTTTCTCTTTTTCAGGCAGCGTTCTTGTAGATCTTTGTGCTGCAGTATCACATTTTGCAGTTCACTGATATTTTCTGCATTCTGCTCCTCATATTTCTTGCACCTTTTCTCAAGTTGATTAATTTTCTTGTCCTTTTCTGCATGCTTTTCTTCCAATAGTTTAGATTTTACTTCCTGTAATTTCCATGCTTCATGTGTGCCTCATCATGTGCACCTTTTCCATGTATTCGAGCTTTGATTTGACTTCTCTGTGCCTCACTTTCAATTCTTTAATCTCTTTCATCATTTTTGCTTTTTGTCCCACTGCTTCATCAAGTGTTGTTTGCAAGCATTCATTCCTTTTCTCCATGTCTTGGAGCTTAGATTTCAATTCTATGCGTATGACATCCTGTTGTAACTTCTCTTTCAGCATGTGTGCGTTTCTTTTCAGGGCTTGAGTAAACATTGTACACATTACGGCCGGGACTCGATTAAAATTTTTAATCTAGTTTATTACACGATCTGTAATTAATTAATTGCAAATAATCACAAATTAATCGCAAACAAATCATCAACAAATTAAACACTAATTAAACACAAACACAAATTAAAAAATTCTTTTGCTCCTAAATTTTTGAATTAATAGACATATATGCTTAACAACAAACATGTTTATTTACTTTTTTATAAAAAAAATTTTGTTATTAAACCAACAGATTGCTATTATAGTTATTCAAATTTCAAGTACTTCAGGAACCCCTGATTGTTTAACTTATTTGAAAAATAAAAAAATACATTTAAACAGCACTCTAGACAATAATGATAATACCATTATATTATATTTATATTTATTTAGGACATTAACCGCATGTGGAAGGAAACCCACGCAAACACAGGGAGAACATGCAAACTCCACACAGAGAAATGCCCAGGCCAAGGTGGAATCAAACCCAGGACTTTCAAATGTTATTCTAGCTGTGAGGCAGCAGTGCTAACCATAGTGCTAACCACCGTGCTACGTGAGTTTTTTCCGGGTACTCCGGTTTCCTCCCACATTTGTAGCTTCAACTACTGTATACAACAGTAGTCTTTTCGAAAGTCCCATCACAACGTTTTTTAAAGCTAAAATTGTCCCTCAGTGGATCAAGAGAAGCGGCTTCATCGCATATCGTCATTGTTTGCGGATGCGTTGTTGTCGCTTGTCCGTCAGATTTACAGGCGTGTTGTAAACACGGGAATACAAAGGTTCCGGCTCCGAACTTTAAAAAAAAATATGATTAATTGCGTTAAAATTTTTAATTTTTAATTAATCGAAATTAACGGGTTAAAGTCCCGTCCCTAATAGATAGATAGATAGATAGATAGATAGATAGATAGATAGATAGATAGATAGATAGATAGATAGATGTTCTTTTTTTTACTGTTGTTTCAATTGTTAAGGAACTTACTGTTTGCACGCCAGGGTTGCAATAGTTTTGGGTTTTACATTATAGTTTAGTTTTAGTTCGTTTTCAGAATGGGTTTGCTCATTTTTAATAGTTTTTATTCTTGGTTTAATGCTTAGTATTAGTTTAGTTTTTCATACTTTGTCAGGTGCAAGATTCAAGATGCAAAAGTGACTATTGTGTAATCGAGGAGTTGGTTCAAGAGTTTTACACAATACAGTATAAGAAGTACTTAAAGGATTTTTTTCTCTTCAGTTTTGGATATTGATAAAGTTGGTCAAATACAGAAAGGAGGAAAAGCAGGAGGAGATGAGGGCAGACACCAAGAACCCGCTGGAGAGCAGTGGAGCCCAAGAAGGACCAAGAAGGAAGTGGAGCCCAAGAAGGACCAACAATATTCATTTTTCATTCAATATCATTCAATATCAAAGAAGTTATTTTTGCATTTTCACTGAGGCACAGTGTTCTCTCCATAATGATTAAGAATAGTTTTGCCTACAAATATGTCGACATTTTGAAGAAAATCAGAGTTGGGTGGAGTCTATGAAACATTTGTACCCTGGAGTCTGTAACTTGTTAATCTGGGGATGCTCTGCATACCTCTGCATGCTACCCAGTATTTCTTCGTCCTTAAAAACACATACACACACACACACACACACACTCTGCGGAAGCGCCGCTCTTCCGCCACCTGGTGGTGAGGCGCGGTACCAGCCTCTGCTCCAAGGAGCATTAGACCAGTTGAAGATGGCGACTGCAGTCCTTCAGAGAGTCCGCGGTGGTTTGGGTCGGGCTAAAAGCGGGGCCCACTCTGCCGGACAGCTCGTGCTCTGGGTCAGGTGAGAGCCTTCTTCATCGTGAATGCTCAGCAGTTATCTGTGTGGCATCCTGTGTTGGCTGTGCGCTGTTTTCAGCAGGGTTTTTGTTGTTAGCTACGAGTAGCCCGGTAAAGCTAACCCGGTAACCGCTAGCCAGCTACTGTGGCCTTCAGCTTGAATTTAATCAGAAGCTTCAGCTTATATGTACTTATTTAATACAGGATATTTAGGACTAACGCTTCCTGTCTGTTTTGGGAAACGTTAAAAGAGCAATAGTTTCTTTCAGCTTTTGCCAATGAGCGTCTAAAACGTTCAAGGTCAGTTTGATACTTTTATTTTGCTACATTGCAAAGATTAGATAACTTACAAGTAGCATGCAGGTGCACTGACCACCGTGTGCATCCGCGGAAATGACATTTAGAACTGAACAGCAGCAGCAAAGCCCCTAAATATAGATATTAAATGTGCATGTAAATATGGACTGGGAAGTCAGTTATTCCAAGTTTATTACAGTATCCATGGTGGCGTGTGTTTGCAGGGGGTTTGCAACTTCCAGCTGCAGAAACAGAGAGGACAGCTGGTTCAAGTCATTGTTTGTGAGGAAAGTTGATCCCAGAAAAGATGCACACTCCAATCTGCTGACCAAAAATGAGGAGAGTAACCTCTACAAAATTCAGTGTAAGTTGCCTTTAAGGAAGTCAGTGCTACATTAACACCAAATTGTCCTTGAGTATTGAGGGTTTTGTTTTCTAACTTTCTTTTCAGTTCATAACGTCAAGCCAGAGTGCCTGGACGCATACAACAAACTCTGGTGAGTGTTTTGTCATTTGATGTTGTGAACCTTTAGCGCAGAGGAAGCTTTACCATCAGTTGGAAGATGATCGGGGCAACTGGACACACATTGTAAAAATAATCCAGTCTATTCCTGTGAGGTGATGGATGGGCTGGTATGACTTCAGTCCTTCACAGACCAGTGAAGTGATCTGCTCATACCTAAGACAAATGGAGGCTGTTTACTTGTTAGGGACTAACTCCTCACATGTGAATTTTGCCTACTGAAGATTCAGATTAAATGTCATGAGGACCAGTGGTCGTGCTGTATTTCATTATTTGGCTTCTCATTAATTACAGTGAGGATGTTTTGCCCTCCATCCATGCTGATAAGTACTACCCTTGTGAGCTGGTGGGAACCTGGAATACCTGGTATGGAGAACAAGACCAGGCTGGTAGGATTACTAATATTAACACACACAGACATCTGCGGTATAACAGGGCTGTGATCTGCACAGTTTGCAATCAGCAGGCATGTTACACTGCATATTCACGTGCAAGTATAGCATCGATCATTAGCTGTCTCACAAGCTAATGATCAGGATCTGTTTATTTTTTTGTTGCAGTGTTTACACCACAGTAATTTCCTTCCCTGTATTTATTTATACTAACCACAAATGGATGTAGTTATATCAGATATTAAAAGCCTGACATCTGGATGTCTTTACTCTTCTACGTGATGAGCCTTCTGTTAGTACTTGATGTGATGTTCCACTTACGATAAATTGTTTCCCCAGTGCATCTGTGGCGTTACAGAGGTGGATACCCAGCTCTCACTGAGGTGATGAACAAGCTCAGGCAGAACAAGGTAATGCTGCTGCTGTCACTCCTGGTCCTTGCTTTACCCATGGGAGCTTAAATCAGAGTAAGCTTATTGATTAGTCTCTGTCCTTTGTCAGGAATTCACAGCATACAGGAAGGAGCGAGGTAAGATGCTGTTGTCCCGCAGGAATCAGCTCCTCCTGGAGTTCAGCTTCTGGAATGAGCCAGTACCCCGAACAGGGCCAAACGTATATGAGCTCAGGTCTTACCAGCTCAGGGTGAGTGACAGAGATGCAGCCGGTATTGTCAGTGTTTTAGGTTTGCTGTCTTTTTCCTGACAAGATGCCTTCTACAGCTTCAAAACTGACTGCATAAATGTAACTGAAAGCAGAAACACTGAAGGACGCTGACAGAGAAATTATTTTATGTGGATTTCTCACACCAAGTTCAATAAAAATGCCTTGAAATCTGTATGCTAATCCAGCATACTTTGAAGATGTCTCATTCTAGTGTCTGTCTTGGTTAATTTTTCTGCATTTATTAAACTTTAAGACTTTGTTAGTGTGTTGGCTTGAATGCTCCTTATTTTACAGTTTTTGCAATTCCAAGCCCCTGTAAGATCCAGATCTTCGCCAAACCTTACATGGTTATATTTATTGTCTTTAAAAAAACTTATGTTGTAATGACACAGCTGATACACACTCTTTATAATCACACCTTTTGTACCTCTACCCTCTTAGCTGCCCAGTCATCATTTATCTGCTGACATACTTCACTGCAGCAGCTCAGGCTTGGCTGCTAAAGTGTTCATCCTTTTCCTACCTCACGTTTCTCATTTGAAACTGGTGCGGTCCCCGGTGCCATGCTTCTGTGGACTTAAATTGCTTCTGTCCCCTCAAATCTGTTAAAGTAAAACACGGAATCATCCCTCCATAAACCACTTATGTACATATAAGAGTGAAACCACACCATCCTCTGCAGATTAAGTTATTTTTTTCATCTTAAAAATCAAACCGTCTCTAAACTGTCACTGGCACCCCCTGTGACATGTGACGAATGCTCACTATAATCCTCGGGTCACAGATTGAGATTATATCTTAGAATCAGCACAGCGTTTGTTGTCTTACACACCAAAGAATGATTGAAGACGCTCTCGGGTGTAGTTGTTATTGCATCTTAAGTTTGCATTGACAAAATACCCGTGTTACCTCTTTGCCTTTTTTTTTTTAACATTAATATATTTACTCTGGAAGGAAGTTCATAAACCTCTATATATGTTTTATTCTAATAAAGATTTTTGTGTTTTCTTTCTCGCAGCCAGGAACCATGATCGAGTGGGGTAATTACTGGTAAGGCAGCCTGAATTCACTTGATTCACTGAACTGTACTTACAGAACAGTTGCACTACATGAAAGCTCCCTCATCACACTGTCATTAATAAGAGCTATTCCACAGAGAGGCCCCATATTTGAAGCTGTACTGTCATTCCCTAAAGCCAAGAATCAACTGCTAGTGTAATAGTGTGTACATTACAAATGTGTATATAATAGTTGAGTAATGTGAGCTTGGAAAGAGCCGTTGTGTGGACTCACAGAGCCAACAGATCAGCATTTATCAGTAGGTGCTGTGCAGAAGATTATGATGGATTAAATTGAGGACGTGAGCATTGTGCACGAGCCTTCGCTTTCCAGATAAATATCTTTGCGTTGGACTTTAATCTTGTCTGACTGCTTTTTTTGGTAGTCCTCAGGATTACATATTCACAAGAAAGGTCGTCATTATGCTGCCAACTTATCTAGTGCACAATTTTATATGTAAATATTATTCAAGAGTTTTAAGTTTTATGTAGGGATTTTCTGCTTTGAAGCTTCAATCTTTGCTTTTTCCTAGAAAAGCATACATGATTGATTTCCCCTTCGTGCTTTTCAGTAATCACAGTGAGGAAATCGGCTTTAATGCAAAGAAAACAGACTGTGACAACTTTTTTTTAATGTTTGCATTCATTCTCACTTTAACCAATTTTTATTTGAATAAACCTATGAAGTCCTGCAGATAATTCCAGTAAAGCTATTTAATATAATTTGTGTGGTAATGGCTTAAAGTCCTGCTTCATATTTCAGCAACATGATGAAACCCGAGCTTCATAGATTTCTATCCAGACAGTGATTATGGTTTGAATATGTTTATGTTTGCTTTGGGAGGAAAATGTAATGGATTCAAAACATTCTCCTCAGTCATTTCACAAAGACTCGGCCAGTTTTTAGATTCATAAACATGCATACAGTAAGTCATGATGTCACGTCTTGTGGTTGGATGTAATGTTGCAAATTATAATCGCAGCTAAACGAGCAGGTTGTCATCCTGCTTTAGTTGAGAAAATCCAGTTGTGTGAATTACAGGGTATCTCAGAGATGATGTTCAAATTGGGGGGGTTTCTGTGTTGTCAAGCCACGTGAGGCTTTAGTGTTTTTTGGCTCATGCTGTGACCAAAGTTGCTTTTGTCTGCAGGGCCAGAGCCATTCGATACCGCCAGCAAAACAGGGAAGCTGTGGGAGGGTTTTTCTCACAGATCGGAAACCTCTATATGGTCCATCACCTCTGGGGTACGTTTAAACACTTACATGCTGACTTTAGTTAATCACTGTTGTTGTAATCATTACTTTCCACAGAAAATCACCCACAGTTAACAGTAATTTATCTCAAATATAAATACCAGAAATTTGCTGGTTCCAGATTTTCTGCTTTTCTTTGTTATTGTAGACTTAATATATTAAGACTTTGGGCTTTTTGGTCAAAACAGGCAATGGGAGGGTGTCTCCTAAAACTAATAATTGATAGATAAATGTCAATAATGTTAACAGAGTTGCTTGTAGTGAAGAAATCTCAGATAATTATCCAAATTTGCAGTACACCTAGCACTAAAAAGAACGTTATCTTTTTTGGGGGGATTATACAGCGTGAGACACAAGCAAGTAGGCATTGCTGTTAAATAGCTTTGAAATTTGTCTGACAGGTGCGTGTGAAGTTGGTTATTTGTGAGCTTTAAATCCTGTACTTGTAGATCAGCATTATAATGCATTGATTTAATTACAGCTTACAAAGACCTTCTGTCCCGAGAAGACACGAGGAACGCTGTGTGGCAGCAGGAAGGCTGGCATGAGGTGGTGTATTACACAGGTGAGCACAATAGATTATTTTCTAAACTCACTTTAACAGCTTTTTGAACCTCATAAAAGGATTTTAAACTGCATGGGCTTCAGAAATGAGCTTGTTTCATCTTTTCCCAGTTCCTCTCATTCAGCACATGGAATCAAGGATCATGATCCCAACAAAGGCTTCCCCGCTGCAGTGAAATGAAAAAGCCAGCTGGAAGCCGAGAGCGGATGGCACCTTGTTTGAATGTTACGTCGGCATCATGGGTTCAGTCCTGCCAAACATCATCCCTTCTCTTTTCTTGTCTATTTTTTATTACTTCAGGATGTCGCTTGGACTGAAATTTATCTGCAGTTAATATAGTTACTGAAAGGCGCCATGCCACTCTTTAAGATGCACAACTTTTTCTGTTTGAGTTTAGGATTAAGGGGAGTGCTGTCAAATCAATTAAAAGTCTGAAGATCTGGTGCCACATTAAAACTGGTCCATGAAGAGATTTCATCTCCCAAGTTTAGAACCAACCAAAGTTACTTGAAAGGAAAAAAGAAAAAGGAGCAGCTGTATGGTGTTAAAGTGTGGGAACAGAATAAAAGTAGTACTGCTGAAGCTCGATGCAAGAGCCATTTATTTATTTAATGTAAATTTAAAGTTCATGTTTTAAGTGTGCTGAGCAACTTTGATGTAAAAGCCATGCCACTGCAGACTGAAGTTAGAGCCCCTGTATGAATATGTAAACTGTATTTCTGTCAAAATCATAAGCATAACATGGTGTGATACCATAATTTTATATTTGTCTATTATAAGTCGGTTTTACTCTTTTCAGTTGCTTTTTTGTGGATGTTCTAACATTTCCTTTAATGGTAGCGTTCATATTAGGTGATGCTGTGTTTGTAAATGTGGCTTCCACTTCGATTTTTTTTCTCGTCAGGACGGCATGCCTGGTTTTAAAGTCCATTTATATCCAGCGTCTCTTATTGAGGCACAAAAATCATGTATGACAAAGTGAAAACAGGTGTTCTGCATATCAGCGACTGAGTGAATTTGGCACGCAGCCGATCAGTCATGCTGCTTCATACTGTAACAGTTTTTATTGTTAAAGGAAGCATGTTAAGCTGGTGTTTTTGTTCAATGGGAACAATGTAGAGACAAGGACAAGAACACAGATTAAAGTCATTCAAACAGCAACAGCGATATTCTGGTCTTTTAATGCTTTGTTTTGATGACTTAAATCACCACGCTGACAGGTCTGGTTACAGCTTCTACAGAACAGAAACTGGATTTAAAATACTTTAACTTTTGATTGCACGTGAGATAATACACAAGAGTCGTATTAGTCCACCTAAAACCTTTGATTTATAAAGTCCAAAAACACATCTTTTTAAGATTTCCTTGCTCTTAGTACTTTCTAGTATAAAAAAACGGGCAACATCACTATTAAAGTTACAATTGCTCCCACTAGTATAAACATTCATTTAAAAAAAAAAAAACTATTGGAGTCTAATGAAAAATGTGCTCTTGATAAAATCCATCAGTGGCACACCCTTAGGTGCAAGTGTAATATTTAACATGTTAAATCAGAACCAGGAATCTTCCAGCACCTTTAAATCTTCTCCAGTTCTTTTAGTAGCTCCCCAAAACTAGTCACGTACCACGAACATCTCTCCTTGACCTGTGGCCTCACGACATTCCCGCCAAATCCAATGAAAGCGCTCTGAGGATGAAAGGATGAACTACTGTAATCACACTGTAGCCTCAATTAGATGAGAAGAATATTTTTTACACCAGCGAACGGTGACACTTACAGCTGGAGGGCAGGCCTCGAGATCAGTGGCTCCATCTCCGATCATCACTACAGTCTCGAAGCCGTACTGTTCCTTCAGCATGCTGATGACTTTCCCTTTTCCTCCGCTCTCAGCTGTGGGCTGACTCTCATCAAAACCAGCATACTCTCCTGGAATGCAATATTTTTATAGAATTTAATTAACCAATGAAAAGACCTGAGTCAGATGAGATCTGAGGGCCTGCTGTGTATATTTAATGATCCACTCAAAGGGTTTATCCTGGATTTCCTGATGGAATCCTGTGTGAGAACAGAACATCATAAACAGTACGCCGCTGGCTCTTACCGTTGAAGTAGAACTTGAGCCGGTTGGCGTAAACATGATTCAGAGGGATGTTTAGCTGAGTGGCCACATGTTCAACAATGCAGCGGAAGCCACCTGAAACAAGGAACACCTTTATGTT
>VUQJ01010621.1:21300-37398 GCA_015108635.1 Andinoacara biseriatus
CTGCCATCAGAGATGCAGGCTTTTGAACTGAGCGCTCATAACAAGCCAGTTGGTCTCTCTCCTCTTTAGTCTGGAGGATGTGACGTCCACAAATTTCCATTCATCTGACTACAGAACAGTTTTCCACTCAGGCGATTTTAAATGAGCTGATTTCAGTGACAGGATCATGCCTGTTTTTAATGTGGCGCCATCCGAGGGCCAAAAGATCACAGACAACAAGTTTAGATTCTTGGCCCTGTCCCATGTGTGCAGAGATTTCGCCGGCTTCTCTGAATCTTTTGGTGACATTATGTATGATGAGATTATTCAGCCTTCACAGTTATACATTGAGAATCATTATTCTGAAACTCCTCAACAGTTTGTAGACACATTTTTCAGAGCAACTGCCTCTCTTAATACCCAATCAAATTACTGACCTGCTGCCAATTAACCAAATTAGTTGAAAAAATGTTCCTCCAGCTGTTTCTATTTCACTCCACTAAACTTTTCCAGCCTTTTGTTGTCCCATCTAAACTGTTGGGAGATGTGTTGCTGCCATCAAATTCAAAATGAGCTAATAGTTGTCATGAAATAGTAAAGCGTCCCAGATTAAACATTTGCTATATTTTCTATGAATAAAATAGGCGTTTATGAGATTTGTAAGTAAGCTTGCACATCTGTAGGAAAAGACTGATTTTTAGAAATTTATGATTGAAAACGAGAAGAATTATAGGCTTATATAATCTTGTGTATCTTACCTTGAAGCGCCTGAACGGGCTCAACTGTCGTACTTCATCCACCACATACTGTGAAAAGAACGAGTGGTTCAGGGCATCTGCAGCCGTGAAACGCTGCTTTGGATCCACCACCAGCATCCGAGAGATCTGGAGGAACGGTTTCATTAATCGCAGGGTTACAAACTTATTGCAACTTAAATGTTTGATGCAAGTTGTCATAAGCGATATAACGTCTTATTAAATCAAGGTTGCAACAACCTGTGAGAAGCAGAAAAAGTAAGCCTACCAAATCTTTGACAGTGTCTGAGCGATCTTCCCATTCAGGAGAGGAGAAGTCGTAGCTCCCCGCCAAGATCATGCGTAGCATCAGCATCTGTTTCCTGTGCCAGAAGGGTGGAGAGCCTGCGAGCAGCGTGTACATGATGACGCCTGAACTCCATCTGCAAACACGAGCCAGAAGAAATCGAGTTTATCAAGTCTGTTCACTGTACAGTGCAAGCATGCATAATCTAATCACCTGGAAAACATATTAGCCAAGCCTCACAATAGATGAGTCATTATTTTGTAAACAAGCTAATGAGATAATTATGAACACACTGTTGAGGTGCACAAGATCAGCTATGGTAACGTCACAGTAAACTCACATGTCCACAGCTGTACCATATCCTGGATGTTCTGCTTCCATTGAGCACTCGATGATCTCTGGAGCAAGGTAACCGGGAGTCCCACAAACCTCTGAATTACAGACACATCCAGAGAGTAAGAGTTATTAAATGTTAAAAATGGAGCATATTCCCTGATCTTTGTCTGTAAACTTATGAAACCACTTTCTTAGAATTTCAAATAATGCTCAAGAGCAATCCCTACTACTGGTCCAAAACCTCCTGCTGGGGCAGAGACACATGAAAAAATATGAGTTCTCTATGGAAAATGCTCATGCTACTGGGCTGCTGGTGATTAGCAAGGTCCTAAGTTTGAATTCTTTACTTTCTTTTACTTTACTTTCTGTATGGAGTTTACATACTCTCCCTGTACCTCCGTGGGTTTTCTCCGGATACTCCGTTTTCCTCCAACAGTCCAAAGACATGTACTTAGTGGGGTTAGGTTAATTGGTGGTGCTAAATTGCCCATAGGTGTGAATGTGAGTGTGAATAGTTGTCTGTCTTTTAGCCCTGTGACAGGCTGGCGACCTGTACAGGGTGCACCCTGCCTCTCGCCCTATGACAGCTAGGATAGGCTCCAGCCTTGGACATTAATTGAGCACCTTTAGATTAAGCGCAACCGAGTAACTGCTCAAGGAATCCATTACATATTTACAGACTGAACAAAATTATCCAGTGATGTACAGATGCTTGCAATTTTACACTGCTAATGATCTGATGGCTTCTGGGAAGTCTATTAGAAAGGTCAGTGTACTGTGAGTGTCTGGAACTGCAGCAAATAGATCAGAGTGTCCTGTTTCTTAACCTTTGTAAGAGCAGTTAAGAGAGCAGGGAGCAGTTGTGCAACCAGACCCAGATTCTCCGCTCAACACCAACAGCTGATGTACTGACGAGTGCACTGCAGGCTGTAAACAGTAACTTTAATAGTTACTTAATGGCAGGTTTGAAATGATGCACTGGTGTTTAATTGTCAGCCAATCTGCAAAACATTTTACTGCTTTGAGTATTTGGGGATTTTTTCAGACAGAGTATGTGACACACGTTTGCAGTAATGGAAGCTTTCACTGACCTTTGAGTGTCTGTCCTGGCTGATTCTGCACAGCAAAACCAAAGTCAGTGAGTTTGATGTTCATATAGTCGTCTAAAAGGATGTTCTCAGGCTTCAGGTCCCGATGAACGATGTTCTGGGCGTGGAGAAAGTGGACCACCTCCAATAAAGAACGCATGATCTTCCTAAAGCCAACACATACCAAACTCTAAAGAGTCTTTTTTAAAAGTTAGCATAATTTATCACTTAAAAACAAAAATAACATGCATACTGACCGTGTTTCCTTCTCACTCAGAGTAACTTTCTCTGTGAGGTAGTCAAAAAGTTCACCCCTCTTCATTCTGGAAGAAAGAAAATAAAAATTTTGGTTGAATTAGGTGTGAATATCTGTTCAGAAATCAGCCATGTGAAACACTTACAGGTCAAAAACCAGGAAGAAGAAGGCCTTGGACTCATAGCAGTCTTTGAGCTGAACTGGAAAAGAGAATTAATTTGATATTTGTTGAGTTGATATAAGTTGGTAGAACCAAGTTTAAACATACTAAAGTTTTAAAATTAATTGATAAATAAAGCAGCACACTTTCATAAAGTATACTTTTGGGGGAACATGCTTACTGATGTTGTCCTGTCCGCAGACTTTCTTGAGGATGTCGATCTCCTTCACCGTCGCCTCCCTGATCTCCTCGATCTCCTGTGGCGTCATCTTGTCGGAGGGAGTGATGTCGATGATCTTCACCGCATACTCCTGAGATGTCCGCTTGTCGACGCAGCGACGCACCACACTGCTCACGCCCCTAAGGGCAAGAAAAACACATCATCAGCCTGCTTTACTATACCTACAGACCTGCTGATTTAGGTTTGCTTGTAATAACTGGTGGATGTTCTGTCAAAGACTCTCTTTCATCATGAATCATGTGTATAAACATTTCAGAATGCTTCTCTTTTTGGTACGAAATCAAAGTGACATGGTCAGACTAAAGGTATAGTGTGTTTTTACCATTTTATCAGTCTGACGGACCAAGTGAAAACAGCGAAGAATGTGCCTGTCGTGAAAAATGCCTCGTTTATCAGTAACGTCCAGGAAAACAGACGAAAAACATCAAGTAAGCAAACTGAAAACTTTACTGTTGAACTTAAATTCAGAGGGTGATTTATGAATCAATGGCAGAAACTTCAGGGTGACTGCTGTAAAGAAACTCAAATGGCTTTTCTCTGAATGGCAGGGTGGAAAATACTAGAAGAAGGATGCATTGTCCACATCCGGTGACCTCCTGACATGCATGTGGGAAAAGGGGGTGAAATTATGTAATCTGTCAGCCTGACGGCCAACACTAAACCCTTGTCTGAAGCGTGCTGAAGCTGCCTCCTTGGATAATGTGTCTTACGTAACAGCACCACCCTCTGACAGCTGGTGGGGAATGTCAATGAGCAGGCTGTGGCTTAGCTCACATTTCGCGGGGACTTGTGGGAAACTTTGAGGAAACTCTTATGCTTGTTCTTTTCAGGGAATGATAGCAGTTTGAACTGAGGTCTAAATCAAGCTCTAAAGGTGTGTTGTGATGGTAAATGACTCTCTAGAAACTAATTGTAGTAGATATTTTACCAGTGATTAGACATTTTTGTTTTCTGCCTTGTTACCCTTTAAAGTGTAAACTTTGAAAGAAGAGATTAGTTGAGTTCTGCTCAGGGGTTTTTGTATGACCTGTAGCTTATTATTATCGTTATCCTCCATATTTCATGTAGGTCCACCAAATGTAACTAGTTTACCTAAATGATCTTTCTAATCTTCAAGAGATAAAATTATCCACGACTTTAGTTTAATTGTGAGTCTCACGTTCAGCTTGGTTGGATCAACCTCTGCTGCAGGTCACATTATAATGAGAGTTTCGTGAACATACCTTCCCAGAATCTCCTTGGGCTCATACTTGTCGTAGAACTCCTTGGCTCCCACCCAGTCAGGGATCTCCTCCTCCTTGGTCATGTTGCCAGCTCACCACTAATGGCACAGAAGTGTCTCCTCTTACAGCTCAGTGCAAGCTGCAGGCAGAGTGGCATGGGTTCAAAACAGCAACATACATAAATGTAACTAAGATATATTTCCTTTGGACCTCCCCTGCTGCGTTCTTGAAAATCATACATCATTGGGAACCCTTTAATTATTCCAGGCTTTTTTCTTTTTAATGGAAAACAATGTTTTTGGTTAGATTTTGATCCAACACATGTCACATTAAGCTGATTCGTTACATCACAAGACGAGTTTCGCATTTTCTGCAATCCTGTGATTAAAAATCCAAAATGATGCAACGTTTGCATAAATATCTAACAGACAAAGTGTAAAACACTTAAATATGTGTGTGGGGTTTTTTTTGTTTTGTTTTGGAGATTTTTCTAGGATAGTCAGAAACCTGCCTGGCCAGTGAATCAGTTAGAAACCTTTAAAAATCAAACTAAGGTTTATGTTTAAACAAGATGGGCGTCTATTTCCTCCTATCGTTACACCACGTACCCACCTCTCCCACCCTTTGAATGTCACTTGTCTCTTCTTACTCCTTTCTGCAGAAATACATTTTTAAAAAATTCAAAGAAACTCCCAAATCCTGCTTTGAACGAAGAACACAAGTCACCGTGCCAAACTCAAAGTCATACCAAACGCAGCGGCCAGCGCAGACTATAATAAAGCAATACGCCACCACGCGTGAACTGGATCACCCGCTCATCCACTGTCCCCGTCTGACCTATTGCGGAGCGACAATAAAGCCATTAAAAAAAAAAAGCATGAAAAACGCTGGGTCCCTCACCGTGTCCGTCAGTCCCTCACATGAAGAGTATCCATCATCATATCGCTCACAGTCTTTCTGAGGACCAACAAAGAGCTCCGGTCAGATGCCGGCGCTGTCGCGGCTGTGCGTCTCCGCTCCGGCCATGCTGCAAAGGGTGAGCTTTAATGTCAGATGCCAAAAATAACGGTTTGCTTCGGCAGATGCAGAAGCAAGGAGACGCACAAGCGCACCCTGAATGTGTCCGCACAAAAACCACATCCATGAAATAATACCCCCCGGGTCCTGCCCTCACCGCGACGCTTTTAGAGACACAACATGACTTCGTGGATTTGCGCTGAGATCGGAGTGACAGGACAGGTGCGGGACCCCTGTGGTATCCCCGCTTTGAAATCCAATTAAAGGCCCCGCAGGTAAAAATAGAAACGCTTCAGTGTGATAACGCACAGTGTGTGAGGAGGACTGAAATAAATCGCACGCTTTTCAATTCAAGTGCTTTATTAGTTTGAACCACAAACGTGTCACAAGCATCCAGAAGATGGGAAACTGGCCTGTTTTCTACAACTCTTGTGAAATTAGAAGGAATTTAAATTAAAAGCACTGATGCTAAAGAAAAAACACTGAAAACTAAGATAAATCTAACATGAGATCAAAATGCATAAACATTATTAAAAGAATTATGATTACAAGCTCTGCAGCAGTCTGACAAATGATGCTGTCTGACGACAAGTGGCTGTCATATTATAACATGTTTATTAACTGTAAATTACATCCTCCCAGTATCTTGCATAATATTCAGAGCAGATGTCATCTTCATTCTGCAGATACTGTCTCCTCTCATGATAGACCTGTGGAGGAAAATAAAGAGAATTTTAATAGTTGAAATACTTTGAAATTGATTTGGTATATTTAAGTTAAAGTTCCTTGTGGCCACACCGGGTACTGCAGAAGTTAAAAGTGCAGAGTCATTTGCAGCTTTGATATGAGAGTGATAAAGAACTCATTCCAACCCTCCATCTTTGACAGGGTTAAATTAAGTTTGAAAGAGAAGGGCACCGCTAAGCGGCTGCAAACGCATGGCTGTTTTGGATTTGGGGGGGGTCAAAGTGCTGTTATACTAAAGTGAGTGACGTTTGATGGTCTAGCGTGAATTTGAACACTATCCAAGGTGAGATCATTCTGGGGTTATTTTGTTCACAAGTTTTCTTTAAACAGTTGCCAAGGATCAAACTTGTGAGAGTTTTATGGTGTGAATTTGAACATTCTAGGTCACATTGTTCTTAAGTTGCAGCCAACTTTAAAACATAAAAGTTGTTGTGGGACAGATGCCGTTGCCGCAGCAGCTATGACAATAACTTGACTTTGCCTTTGAAACAGCCAAACTAAAAAATGAGACCACAAAGGCAATAGACATTTAAAAAAAATATGTCTATTTGATATGCATGAGAAAGAAACAGAATTTCAATATTATAATTTTATCTGGCATAAAAAAAGAAAAGAAAAAGAGCATATTTAAAATGTGCAAGTCTCTCAAAACAAGCAATGAAAAGCAACAACAGCAAGATACAAAGCGTTCTCCTTTTATTTAAATGCCTACAGGTGTTTTACTCACCATTAGCAAACCTGCACTGTTTGAGCACTTCACCGAAGCCCTCGCAGAGCTTCAGGTCACTCTGGTTTTGGGCACACTCAATGAACTGCTTGAGTTCGTAGGAGCAGGCCTGAGGCTGCTGCTGCTGAGGAGCCCCCTGCTGGTACATGGGCTGGGTCTGGTATGGCTCCTGAGAGACACAAGGCAGAGGATTAGATCTACTCTATGTGTGATAATTAAAGCACAAGTTTACGCATGTGCTGAGGAACATCTTATGACAGAAATAAACTTGAATGGAAACCAGACACAGATCTGTTCAGGTGCACCTGAACAGATCTGTGTCTGGTTTCCATTCAAGTTTATTTTTGTCATAAGGCAGGCAAGCAAGAGAACAGAGCAGATGATCAGTCATCACTCAGATTTTAATACCTGCTGTAAATATACTTGCATAAAGGTAATAGCTATGTACGAGGTTCAGAGTAAATGAAAGAAAAATAAACCCTGTTTCACCTTTGGGCTTTTATTTGGGTAATAAACATCCCAAATATTTTTTCAGAATGGATCTTTTCTTTCTTTGCCTATTCTCAGTGTAAATGACCTACATACAGTGTGTCAGACACACTAATCTTCCTTGAAACTCTTCCATTCCCATGGCTGGCTAAACCTGAGCTTACCTGGTATGTGGCGTCAGACTTGGCAGGCTCAGAGTGTCCTCCGCTGAAACCTCCAGTCATGGCATGGCCGATGGTGTGGCCTACCGCAGAGCCTACTGCTACCCCGGCGGCTGTAGATGCCATCTGGGCGAACATACCTGGCTGCCTGGGTGCTGCAGATGGCACACCAACAGCGGACGGAGGAGTCTGCATTGGAGCCGGGACATGGGAGGGAGGGGGTGCAGCCCTGGCCATTGGTGGTGGGGATGGTGGTGCCCGGCTGCAAATAGAAATTTTGTTTAAAGTTTTGGCTACTTTTCGCGCCCACAGCAGATAAAACACTACATTATGAAGCCACTGCACTAAGTCAGTAAACAAACATCTACACACTTGAGCTGTGCCATTATTTGATCAAAAACCCATGATTGCTGATTGATACCAGAACAGTTTCTGTAGCATAAACGTAGCTGGAGTAGCCGTCAAAAAACGTACGGAAGAATAATAAATAACTAGAAAATGCATTTCCACAAGAAAACGCAACTGTGAATGCTTGCAGCCAAAAGCTCGGAGATGAAATGCCAAGAAATGCTGAAATTCCAGAAAATGCTTTGAACCACTTACATGCTCCACAAATCACTATGAAGTGGAATCAGAATACCCCTACACCCTTTGATCTATTTCCCCAGTCATTTTCAATGGGGCAAAAAAATTCACACAAAAAAAATAATATAAAATAAAGCTGAAAGGTTTAAAAGCTGAAAAGTAGTAGCAGGACTGTCCCGAAGCTGAACGTTTTGATACCAGAACGGTTTCCGTAGCATAATAAACTATACTGTGAATGCTTGCTTTAGCAAGAATAGAAAAATAGAAATACTTCTGACATAATGAATTATAACTTGAACGAGTAAAGTCTCAGTTTAGCTGCAGGTTAAGGGAAAACACTTCCCTGTTTAGACAGTAAAGTGCTAAAATTATCCTTCTAAGCCACTAAAACAAAAGTACCTTATCACATGCATTTTCCTGGCTAACACAACATTATGACATTCCCCAAACGTTAGCATAGGTGCTAACCCACAGAATATCCTCTCGACTTCTTAAAAAAACGCTTTAAAAAACCATTAAACTCTAAATGTTACCTGGCCGGAGGGGGCATCCTGGACGTTCTGCTTCTGCTTCCTCTCGGCATGGTGAACAATTAGATCAGTTTATCTATGAGTTTGAATTAAAACGCTGTCACGCTGCTTTATACCACAGCGACCTTTGCAGAATCCGGAACTTTCCACGTGTTACATCATTCGTCTTCCGGGAAACTTCCGGTGTAACGGATACGCAACAAGCGAAGATTCCGCCAGGTGATGTGTAACGCGTATTTTGATAGTTAAAGGTTAAAGTTTATATGAACTGTTTGATAGTGCACTCAACAAAAAGCCGCACCGCCATGCTGCCTGTCCCGTTCGTTACTTTAAAAAATAATCCATACGGTTGTGTAAATTAGACAAAATATAAACCTAGTTGTTTAAAAGGTTTGTCACTCTAACCATTACAACCCTGTTACTCATACATTATTACCAAAAGAAGATAAAATAATTTCAAACTTTTCTTCCTTTATTTATATAACTACATTTATCCTTAACTTTCAAAGTCCATTACATTCCACAGCTACCATATTTTTTCTGAAAACACAAACAATAGTACTAGCAATAATTTGCAACCCTGTTAACATACATATAAAACAAACATTACAAACATGCTTTAGAAAAACAACATTTCTGTGGTCCTGAGTATTTATTTGCCGCATGTATGTTATTAAAAAAGTAAAATTAATATATCCATTCAGATCCATACAGGCCTGTCTCTTCCTCTTATCCCCCACATGCACATGTGTTATATTTCTGATGCTCCAATATAATAAATGTTCTATTTTTCTAATTAAAGTGTTTCAGGTGTTTTTCCTTCACAATAATCAGAACACGTTAACACATGTTAACATGTGCAACCCTGTTACTCTAATTTAACCCTGTTACCATATAATTTTTTAATAAAATAGTCATAAATCTTTTATCTATTGCCTTTGTAATAGTTTGAATTATTAAATAAATAGTGTATGTGAACAAAGATTTGAAACTAAATACTGAAATTTCTTTAAAAAACAATGTGTGACTATTGAAAAGTTGCCTAAATTAATATAAATTAGGTCTTATGTGGAACTGAATGTGTATTCATTCTGAGGATGACTATCTTTAACTTAATGGTAGTAACAGAGTTGCACCAAGCACAGCACACAGCAACTAAAAATCTCATAAAAAGTGTACCTTTGATGTCTGAGCTTTACAAAAAAAATTTATGGCTTATTACTTATACATAGCAGGATTTTTTTTTTTTTTACAATGTTTGAAGCCTATTATTTAACTAAGGAATGACCATTTTAATTTTGCTTATTGACTAAATGTAATTCTGCTACAGTTGTACATCTTAAGCTTGTCTCACGTGTTTCAGAATTGTCCGCTTCTCATTTAAATTGTGTATTTATTTATTTCAACCTCTGAGATGATCTAAAGGTGCATCATTTCTAAAAAAAAAATAGAAACAAATAATGTGTTGTTCAGACACACTGAAAGAGGGATTGAAGTGTGTAAATATAACCTAAGTGAGCAAAGTGACCACTCATTCAAACCGCAACGTAATCCGTTTTGTTTGTAACATAACTGATTTATCTTATTAGTTGTGGCATTTGTGTGTCTAACTTATGCCCACTTCCATCATTATGCAACTTGTTTTTTTCAGCACACAAGTGGGAAAGTGAGAACATTTGGGAGGTAAATAATTTTTTCTGCTATTATAAAACATTTATTGTTTGCATCAGATTTATATTCTCAACAAATGTTTAACATTTTTTTATGTATACTTATAAAAATATAAAGCCCAAAACACCAAAAATACAATAAAGCATTAACTGATCCTTCCCCAACACTTGTCCTTACTGAAAATATTTTTGAATTCTCCTTCTTCTTTCAGCTGCAACAGCAGATCATCTGCCTCCATCTCACCCCATCTGTAGCACCCTCCTCTGTCATACCAACCCTCTGCATGTCCACCTTCACTACATCCATGAAACATCTGTGGTTTTCCTCTTTTCCAAAAGTCAAGTGAGCAGGTGCCCATATGCCATATGGCCAAAAGGCAGCATCTTTGGTCCAAGTTTAATCTGCAGCCCCTTAACTGCTCCATCTCCCCACCTTCCTGTCTAATCATCACTGCTCCACTATTCAATAAAGGCCCCCCAAATAATAATAATTTTATATATATATATATATATAAAATTTGTTTATTTATTAAACAGTTTTACATTAGCAGAATGGGTTCAGCTCCAAATTAACAATTTATTTCAGATTAAGATGATAAATTATTGGATGATCTTTTACTTTAGCCAGTTTAGATTTTGAAGGGTTAGCAGTGGGATTACAGAGATTATGCAATACTGTGCTGAGGAGCTCTCTCTCAGGGGGAAGTGAGCAATAGCCTGAAAGTCTCAGGTAATAACAGAAAAACAAACAAACAGCATCTCAGATAGTTACAGATGGCCCCTATCAACTGGTCCTTCTAGCTTTTTAAGATGTAAGCATGGCTTTTTACTATTCCAGTTAAAGGTCTTTGGTATGCTATGAAATCACCTAAAAAAAGGGCAATACCCTTGTCTCTAAAATGAGAGGTAAATATAAAGCATAAAGGCATTATGAACATTCACAGAATACCAATACATTTGTGTTTCAGAGATTTATTCTTACCTAAACCTACTGATAAATGTGGAAAGCTAACATTTTTTTCTGTTCTTTCACATGAACAAAATTTTTACCGAAATATCTGGTTATGTACCAGTCCATTGTTTTTAATAGAAATGTACACAGTCAGGTGCGTACATAATCTATAACTATAAATTATACACAGATTTATAACTACAAAATTATATACAGCATTCCACAATCACCGTTTACCTCACACCAAGGATTTCAATAAAGGAAAAACTATTACTTATTTTTTACATTGATAAGTGAATCCAAAAAGTTGGACACATTAATCTTTTTTTCCTTTCTTCTTATGCCGATGAGGTTGTCTGCCCCCCCGTCCAAATCTGTTTCCTTTCGAGCTTCTCTCTGACCATGCTGGCATTGGGGGCTCAATTTCCCCGGGTCGTCCTCCTCGGTCTGGCACACTGCCC
Organism: Andinoacara biseriatus; assembly: GCA_015108635.1. Classification (NCBI taxonomy): domain Eukaryota; kingdom Metazoa; phylum Chordata; class Actinopteri; order Cichliformes; family Cichlidae; genus Andinoacara; species Andinoacara biseriatus. The sequence goes on from VUQJ01010621.1 coordinate 32,964, forward strand.
ATCAATGTCTAGTGACAGCAGGAAAGAGAAAAAGCCTACTTAGCTGAATTCAGAGACAGCTTCACCGAGGCCCACAGACACATTTATGATTGTACCTTGTAAACAGCGGTGCTTGCTCCAGCTTTGATTGGGCCAATGAAGGACTGATCTTCTCTGGCAGCGAGCAGCAGAGATGGAGACACTTGGGAGGAGCCAGCGAGGGATGCAAGATTAGGCACTGAAGCCAACGCGGCACTGCGCTCCTGTAAATAAAAGATGGACTGGACTGGGATTCTGATTTTTTTTTTTTTAATTGTGAAGCTACTGTTCTGTCCCCACACCATCACATACTCTGACAAGGGCTGAAACAAGTTGATTGACGTGAAAGTATTCAGCAGCAGCTTATTTTCTTTTCAGTTTGACCACATGTTCACAGTGTTGTCCTAGTAACGTAATGCTATTGCAGACAGGAACAGACACATACTGTATATAGAGAAAGAGTGAAGTAAACCTGCATTTCTTTCTAGCAGGGGGGCGACTCATCTGATTGCAAAGGGCCAGGGTCAGGGCGACCCTGCAATTAAGTCCCTACTGCATGAACGTTTCCCTTGGTTTGTTACTCAGAAACTGAATGCTCAGTTTCAGACAGTTTTTTTTTTAACTACTCTTGCATCTATCTGATATCAGACAGTACAGATGCCCAATTTGGCCATCTTAGGCACACATGCTGTATTCCATCTGAAGTGAAAAGCTGGAAATCGTAAGTTCCCAGCCGGAATTTCATCTGGAATACCCCCTTAAGTCAGACTTCCCATTTAGAAAGTAGAAGTCACAACAACCCTGACTTTGCAATCTGAGATGGCAGTAGTGAGTTAAACAGTGGTAAAAGTGCAGAACTTGTAATCTGTACAGCCACTGTTGTGTATTTAAGACTTACTAAATAAACCATAAATAGAGTACTGACCAGGCAGTATGTGTAATGGTACTGCAGCAACGCGGCTAACTTAAGTATGAACTCCAACTTCCAAGGTAAAAGAACCCACCTGCTGTTAAAACCTTCTGTTTGCCAAGGGCATTTAAGTGGAAGAAAGCAGCCTCATATTTAGTTTATGCTACCACAGTTGTGTCCACTTGCATAGTTATTTCCTATGGAGAGCATATGGAGAGGGGTTTTCAACCACCAGAAATGAAAGATGCATTATGAAAAGTTCCGACAGTAGCTGCAGTGGACACTTTTCATTGTTATTAAAACTCAGTTTGACTTCAGCTCTTTATAAGTTAGAACTTTGCTCTTCTCTGCAGCTGGCTGATGGACCAACAACTGCACTTGCAAGAGTAGCCCACGGACCAGCTGTACAACATTTTTTGGACGCTGGCCCCATATGACAGAGAGCAGATGCTCTCTGCGGGTAGACGGGCTGTCCGAAGCTACTACCGCTGAACCAAGGCACAGAATAAGATTACTAGGGATTATTTTAAACTATAAAACACGCAAAGCTACTCTACTAGAGTCCAAGAATTTAATTTGGACTTTTGCTTGGGCAAAAATTAAAAATAAAAATGAAATGGTCAATTTTATAAACAAAACTGCTTTCTTGAAAAATTACACAGCAGATTAATTTGTAATGAAAAAACTACTACTTTGATTCCTGTGGTAAAACAAGTTTGAGAACATTTACTGTGGAGTATTAAATAAATAATGCTAATTTACTGGTTTTCAGCCTTTGTTGGAAGATGAATAGCTGCACACCTAAACACAGTGATGGCATTAAAACCCAACTAACAGGCAAATTAAACATTTAACATTCCCACCTTTTGTTTTTCTCCCCACGCGAAGGATTCAAGTGTAACCTGAAAGCGTGTGATCATCATTTGTCGCCGACACCGATAATCCTCAGACAGGACTTCATTCATCTTTTTCACTCGCAGCTGAGAAACAAAAAAGAAACAAAGATTTAAATATATGCTTTAGAGTTTCGTCTTAAGTCTTGTGAACGGATAACTGGCCTGGCAACTTACCCACTGCTCTGAGCTGAGACTGGTGCTGAGAAGAGGGTTCATCATGTCTCCACTTGGTAGATGTGAAAGTCTAGATTTCACCTGCATAAAGCAATTTTTAAGTCTTTCAGTGCTTTTCAGTCTGTAGTCACCATTTAGTCACGAGTCAGTCTACCTTTATTTTCAAGCTTACCTCGTTCAAAACATCCTCAAACTGAGAGGAGGCATCCATGTTGAGAGTGCGCAGAAATAAAATCCATTCTGCCTGCATCTCTGCCTCTCTTCTGCTTTCATCTACAACATCGTCGTCTTCATGTTCCTGACAAAAGTCATGGCTGTGATCTTCCACTCGCTGCTCTTTTACAGAGTCCTCTTCTGCCGTCTGCTCTGCAGGATGCAACTCTTTATACTTGATAATGTGAGCTGCTTGCAATTCTGATACAAGGAACTCTGCAAGACATGCAAAAGTCTGTATAAATCCACGAGCCCTACAATAATCTCTTATCACTACAACAGCATTGACCAGAATCCTGTTTCTCACCAGTGACTTTGTTGAGAGTGGATGGTCCCAGCACCTCAGAGGTCAGAACAGTGAGAGGAGAAGATATGTTTGACAGTAAATTTTTCAGCTCCCCCACCAGCAGGACATCACCTGTCCTGTCTGAGTCTAAAAAAAGGAAACTTGTTTCATTACAAATGAAGTCAAACCAGTTTATTGCAAAAAAATCAAGTTTCTTTATGGCTAAGATTTCAGAACATAGTAATGAGTAACGTGCTCAAAAGTCTTGAGCCATCCCTTATTTCTTTATATTTTGCTTCCAAGGAGCCAAACTTTCTTGTATATTCTAAGTGGTTTTGGACAATAGTTCTTCAGGCTTTCTGAAGGTCTTTCAAAGTTTTTCTTTCGACATTGGCTGCTTTTTCACTCATTTTCAGTCCAGTCCTTGTACTTTTACCATTTTCAGATTAATTTTTTTCCCTGTTTGTTAAGAATCATTGGGGCATTCAAGCTTTAATAATTACTTAGTTTGATTTAAAAACTGCGTTATTATTTACACAGATTATCTTTGTCTGACAATAAAATTTGTTTGATTTAGACGAAGCAAGTGTGACGAAAAATATAAAGGTGGACAAAGCTGTGCAAAACTCACCTCCGCTGATCTGGATATTTTTATACTTTGCTACAAACTTCCACCTGATTTCAGTGCTCTGACTGACAGCAGCTTTCAGGGTTTTCATAAAAAGCTCGGGTCTGTGTCTCACCTGGTAGCTCCGGACAGAGAGTCCTGAGTTGTGCACACAACCAGCTGAGCAGCGGACAGGGAAGCTCGTCACATGTGCACAGGGTGAGGCAGCACCTGCCCGAGTATCTGAAGAGGAAGTAAGTGGAGGCGACAGGTGAGATTACCCGACAGGCGTGTCGGCCAGTGTTATTAAACACCAAAAGCCCAGAAAATTTACAGTACTTTACACATTTAACCACATCCCGAGAGACAAAACGATCTATCCTTCTAAATTAAGGTATCGTAACAACACAAAAACACAACAAACACGTTAATTACCCCAGAGCCTTAATAGCTGAAATAGTGCCTGCGCTTCTCTCCATATAGACAAACGTATTGTACTGTAAGCGCGTCTCTGCTACAGCGTGTTTACAAGGAGTGCTTCCTTCTTTAACAGGCTTGACGCACACAGCCCCCTGCTGGCCGGAGTGTATAACTTTTAACAGAAAAAGATTTTACAGGAAGACAAAAAAGACAAAAGTACAAATAAAACAATTACATAAAAAAAAAGAAAACGGAACTCTAATAATCACAATATGTATGCATAAGTCTAAATTATTTTTGGATTATACAATTAATGAATAAAGTAGTACATGTAACTTTTCAAAGGTTTAAAAGTATTCATACATTCATGTATGTATTTGCTCTTCATCTACTTCTAACTTAATGTGTGTCTGTTTGGTGGCGTCTCTTGGAAACCTTCCCCTGTGATATAATGAAATGCCTTCACACGCACATATTTCTCACTTCTGGTCCTATAAAAACTGAAGTTATGTTTTCTGTCCATTAGGGGTCACCAGAGGTCTTAGATGACCTGTTGTGTTAACCAAGGAAAAAAATCTGTTGGTACTGTTGGCCTTGAAAGGTGGGATTTAACTAAACAGATATACGCAGATGCACTCAGGTTCAGTTTGAGGCCTTTCCTCGTGTATTTTCGTGTATTTTCTTTCTCGCTGATACTTCTGTGCTACTACAGTTCAGTGGGTAATTAGGTATTTTTTCTCCTTTGCGAAGCATAATACAACTCACGATATAAACAAGGATTGGGTAGCATGTTAAAACTACCTTCAACAACATTAAAAGGCTACTTCCATATTAAAGCTTCAGTAATGGCAATCCAATAATTCACTGTATTTAAAAAAAGAACCTTTTACAGAAGCTATTCTGCATGTTAA
>VUQJ01010621.1:63233-79555 GCA_015108635.1 Andinoacara biseriatus
TCTTTAGTGCCGCTATTTTTAGAGATTGCCAGCTGTTAATAGACTTTTCGCAGTAATTGGAACGTAAAAATAACCCATCCTCTTTCATAATTCATTGACTTTCTTTTTATCTCACCTCCAGATCACAAAGGTACCAGAGAAGTTACTTTCGTTTGCTGTTCGTTGTAAGAATCTGACAGTTTCTAACACACGAACAGTCCTGCTCACTCCAGAGATCTACATCAGCCAGAATGTCTATGAAGAGCTTCTGGACCTGCTGCTGGAAGGCTTCAGTGGAGCACGTAGGTCACGGACTGGGCCCAACTGTTTTCTTGCTTCTGTTCTGCTTCTTCTTTCCTCTTCCTCTCACATTTCTCTTAGCTTATTAGGAGTAAAGTATTCTCTCTAATAGTCTCTCCTGTGTTTCAGAGCCAGAGGAAGTGGTTGAATTTGTGGAAGAGGTCATTGCTAGCCTGCTGTCTGATCAGGAGGTGCGTACCTTTGAGGAGGTGATAGTACCGGTGTTAGACATCTTCCAGGGACGCGTCAAAGACTTGGACCTGTGCCAGCCTCTCCTTTACTCCTTCCTGGATATTCTCCTCTATTTCAGCCACCATAAAGATATTGCCAAGGTAAGGAGACGTTTTACGGAATTTTGTGGTAATGCACCCTCTGACAACAGCAGACAATTCCTTTGCTCACTACTAAAAAAAATCAATATAATAATTTTTCTACTGTGCTACCTACGTTTCATGTTTTCTATTTTAGGATATCACCTTTTTACATCCTCCTTCTCTTTTTGGTTTTCACAGGTTTTGGTTGAACACATCCAGCCCAAAGACCCAGCTAATGGTTTGCAGTACCAGAAGAGCCTGCTGGGGACGGTATTAAATATATCCTGCTTGCTGAAAACCCCAGGTGTAGTAGAGGGACATGGCTACTTCCTGAACCCTTCCCGATCCAGCGCCCAGGAAACAAAGGTCCAAGAGGCCAACATCCACCAAGTAAACATCTTCTTTTATGTTTGTTGCTCCTGATTTGTTTGCCTGATTGTCAAACAGCAAATACGCCAGAGCTAATGGCATTTTCCTCTCTCACTGGGTTGCAGTTTATGGGTCAGTTTCACGACAAGCTGCACCAGATCTTGAAAAACTTGCTCCAGCGATCTGGTGAGACCCGTCACTTGTTGCTCTCCTGGTTGGGCAACTGCCTGCAAGCTAATGCTGGCCGAGCCAAAATCTGGGCCAATCAAATGCCAGAGATCTTCTTTCAGATGTACGCCTCAGATGCATTTTTCTTGAACTTGGGTGCAACTCTGCTGAAGCTGTGCCAGCCCTTCTGCAGGCCACGTTCACCTAAACTGCTCACCTTTAACCCAACCTACTGCTCGCTCAAAGAGCTGAGCGAAGAAGAGAGGCGCAATCGCAATGTGCACGCAAGAGGTCAGTATCCTTCATGTCACTGACCCGTCATTTTTAATTGTTTCAAAATATTATCACCAGCTTATATGCATTAGTGTTGATGTAGCACCTCAGGTATTAAATTTGATTTTACAGCCATATACTGCAGCTATTAGCTATACTACAGCTTTTAGAAGTAGCAGTTTAAAATACTGCTTTTAGTATTGGTAAGATTTATTACTTACTGACTACCTATTTACGTTTTTCTTTTACCAGGTCTTGACAAGGAAACCTGCCTGATCCCTGTGCCTCCTCAGCAGCCGGTGGAGTCCGCGCAGTCCTACAGCCTGCTGACTGAAAACCTCATCCTCACGCAACTCACCCTGCATCTCGGCTTTCACAGGTAAACACAGTCAAATAAACACCAGTCTCTTTCATATAGAGGTTAAAGAGAATACTGAGACTTCAACACATGTTGTCTTGTTCTCATTGTATCTGTGCACCTGTCTGTGTGCATAATGGTGTGCACACAGACTCCATGAGCAGATGGTGAAGATGAGCCAGTCTCTTCACCGGCTCCAGGTGACATGGCAGGAGGCCCAGCGAACAGGCAGCCCAATGTCGGAGCAGCTCCTGGAGCAGTTTGAGCGCCTGATGATTGTTTATCTGTCAACCAAAGCTGCCACTACGCAGCCTGCCATGCTGCAATGTTGCCTTAACCTCCAAGCTTCCACTGCTGCTCTACTCGTTCAGCTTAGTATGGGGAACCAGGGGCCTGAACATGTAGCACTCAGTTTTCCCCTGAGCTCCCTGCAGAACACGATGCTCTACTATGTACCTGGTAGGTCAGATATTACTCTACAAAATACATACATTGGAGCAAAACAGTCAGCTTTACGTCCGTCATACTGGCTCAAAATGTTCAATCTCTTAATTTCTCAGGATAGAGTTGGATTAGGTTATTTCTTTCATTTCAAATTTGAAGGTATGATTGTTGTGTGATACAAACATTATTTTGATGAAATGTTACCACACCTGATCAGCATGTAATAAATAACATCACTGATCATTTAATCGTCTTTTTGTTGTGGAAATTCAAGGTGTAAGTTTATAAAACACTGCAAGCTTTTGGACTTGTGATTTATATAGAACAGACACTCCAGACTGTTTTAAAATGACTACAGTATTGCAGTTTTTAGCCACTTTTAGTAGTTTCACTCATTAATGCTGAACATTTCACATGATAGTCATGACTAAATCTGCATTTTGTCTGTCAGAGTTTTTTGCAGAAAACCTGGGAGATTTTTTCATCTTCCTGCGTCGATTTGCAGAAGATGTCCTCGAGACTTCTGCAGAAAGTCTAGAGCAGATTCTTAACTTCATTACTGTCTTCATGGGTAACGTAGAGAGGTCCGTGACTTTATTTATCATGTCTAAATCCAGTCGGATGAAAAGAAGAATCTTTCAAATATGTCATGTCTTGTTTGTACAACAGGATGAAAAACCCTCATTTAAGAGCAAAGCTTGCTGAGGTCTTAGAAGCAGTGATGCCCCACATGGAGCCTGTGGCCCCTGGTGCTGCTCAACAAATTGTGTTCCAGAGAGAGAGAGTCTTCTGCTCCTATAGACATGCACCCCAGCTGGCTGAAGCTCTCATTACTGTGTTTGTAGACATTGAATTCACAGGTAAAGTATTCCTCAGTTTAAACGTCCTAGATTCCGGATCCAGATTTCTAGGGGGAAAGCTGCACTGAAACAGCTGTTTGTTAACATTACTGTTAAAGACCATCTGTGACTAAAAGAGCTGGACTTGGTGAGACTTAGTATTACTTGGGGTCTTTTTTTGTGAGTAGAACAGAAGTTGGGTTTTGTGTGCTCACCTGTACGTGCTTTGCACAACAAGATAAAGAGATAAGCTTTGTGAGGTGTAAGCGAACAGGAAGGAGCGCTGAAACGTGTTGGGTTTTAGGTTTCCTCTTGTTTTGTTTTTTTTCTCCCCCTCCACAGGTGATCCTCATCAGTTTGAACAGAAATTCAACTACAGAAGACCAATGTATCCAGCCCTTAAGTACATGTGGGGAAAAGACAACTACAGAGAAAGCATCAAGGTAATGTTTATATAATCTTCAGATGGTAGGAGTATGATTGTTGTATTTTTTAGTCACGTAAAAAGAAACTCCCTAGTTTGAGTTCTCTTCTGTAATCCTTGTTGATCATTGTCCCAATATAACTGTTTAGATCCTTTCTGAAGGCGGAGAAATATGTATCCATCCCTCACGCATCTGGGCCTCTGAATTACAATGTTGCTATTACATGACACTAACGGGATGGTGGTATATAAACAAAAATATGCTTTATATATGTGTGTGTGTGTGTGTGTGGCTGGGTATTTTGGAATTTATGATCAAAAGAATAGTAATAGCTTTATTTATGTAGCACTTTTCAAAACAGAGTTACAAAATGCTTCATAGTTAAAACCAAATATTAAAGTATACATTTTCAAACATATAGACATACGCATACATAAACAGACATGTTTGTTTGTTTGTTTCTGTGTATACTTGTGATGCCCAGGACACACTTGAAAAAGAGATTTTAATCTCAATGTGTTCTCTTCCTGGTTAAATAAAGGTAAAATAAAATAAAAATAAAATAATCAACCACCAATCAGACATTCATTCCAACATACACACTTCTGTACACACAAACAGATAAACTATGGCCCAAAATAAAAGTGAAAAGATTAAGGTAAGGCTGACATATAAAATATGTTTTTAGAATAAGCCAACCTGATAGGTTGAGGAAAGCTGTTCCAAAGCATTATGACCTCTGGTTTTAAAATCAGAGTGTGGGAGAGTTAGAAGACCGTGGTTAGAGGATCGGAGCTGCCGGCTGCAGTGAAACGGTCTCAGAAGCTCTGCTGTATCAGCAGGGGCCTGTCAATGTAGAGCTTAATATGTTAATAATAAATAACTTGTTTTAGAGATTGCTTAATATGTTTAGCAGATTAATCACACTCTTTCTCCACAGTTCATCCAAATAGTTTTCAGGTGATTGGAGTGATAAAGTAAAAGGGAAGTGGAAAAGTGTGCCATCATTGCCCTGTTGTGAACTGCTAAATTCTTCTGTTTCACTTAACACATGCTGGTACTGTATAAACCTTTTTAATCCATGTAGTCATAAAAGGGATTGCACAGGTGATGCAAAACTCAACAAAATTATCCAGATGTGTTTAATTTTGTTTGACATGTCTTGTTTCAGCATTTGGCGAACTATGCATCTGAAAACCTCGAGGCCATGAACCCCCCCCTGTTCCTCAGGTTCCTCAACTTACTGATGAATGATGCCATCTTCCTGCTGGATGAGGCCATTCAGGTGAGGCCATGATGCATTTTGAGTTCACAAGCTTCAGCTCTCAGAAATATGTTGACTGGTTCTACATTATGTGACAAAGTCTGTTAGGTTTGTTGTTATATTTTTTGAATATTTAATTGACGATGAAATCTAGTTCAGCATTAGCAGAAATCCTGTAATACTTGTAATTTACTACATATCTGTTTGACAGAAATGGTTTCAGTATTATTGTCCTTACTAATAACTTTATTGTCCTTGAGGAAATTTTACTGTGACTTGAGACTCTCAATCAGTTTTTCAGCAGCATCTTTTCCCTTGTAGTACCTGAGTAAAATTAAGATTCTGCAGTTGGAGAGGGATCGAGGGGACTGGGAAGGCCTGGCCCCTGATGCCAGAAGAGAGAAGGAGTCCAGCCTACAGATGTTTGGACAGTTGGGACGTTTCCACAACATAATGTCCAATGAGACCATTGGCACACTGGCCTTCCTCACCTCAGGTCAGACAGAAAAGACTGCTTCACATCCTTTAGACTACATTCATGAAGTCATTTAAATGTTGTCCGCATCCATTCACTTTGTTTATTTTTTTACTTTTCACCCTTTTTTTCTCTTTCAGAAATCAAAGGTATCTTTGTGCACCCGTTCCTGGCTGAGAGGATCATCTCCATGCTAAACTACTTCCTGCAGCACCTAGTTGGTCCTAAAATGGGTGCTCTTAAAGTTAAGGACTTCAGTGAGTTTGACTTCAAGCCCCAGCAACTTGTTTCTGACATCTGCACAATCTACCTAAATCTTGGGTATGTTTAAAACATTCAAAATATAAACGTTTTTAAATTTCTTTATTTATATTACATTATATTACATTGTTTAATCTCATCCTTTTGTTGGTGTTTTTTACTCTGAAGGAGAAATACTCTGTTTTGTTTCTCCAACAGTGATGAGGAGAATTTCTGTGCTACAGTCCCAAAGGATGGGCGATCGTATTCTCCTACACTGTTCTCCCAGACTATTAGAGTATTAAAAAAGATCAACAAGCCTGGGGATATGATTGTAGCTTTTGGACTCCTTGCTGATAAAATAAAGGTATCGTTTGTCTTGAAGTGGTTTCCAGAGATAACAAAAGAGTACATCTTTGAAAATATTAATATTACAAATCTTTTTTTATTATTCTAGAGTCAGTGGGAAATAATGTAGGAGGTACTCAAGAAAGTTTTTTTTCCATTGTTCCTCCATTTAGTCTCATGCGGACAGACAGCAGCAGGAAGAGGAGACATACGCAGATGCTCCAGATGAATTCTTGGATCCCATCATGTCCACCCTGATGCTTGATCCTGTTCTTCTCCCCTCTTCCAATGTAACAGTAGACCGCTCAACTATAGCAAGGCACCTCCTCAGGTATGTTCCTTTTTACAAAGCCCCTGAATTTACTCAAGGTACAGTTATTTGAAAAAGTTTTCACAGGATTCTATGCAGTTCTGTGAAAAAACAAGTACATTCTTACTTCTTCTTTAGGAATTAAGAGAGTAAGTAGCAGCCAGGTGCTGATAATCAAATGTATGTTTGTATAACCACAAACGTTTTGGCAGTTTGCTGGTCTGGAGCATTCAGGTGTGTCATAATACAATGACACAATCTCATACTTCACAGGCCTCAGTTATCATGTTGAAGTTCATGAGAGTACAATTAGAAAAAAGCTGAACAAGTATGGCTTGTTTGGAAAGGTTGCCAGGAGCAATCATCTTCTCTCTAAAAAGAACATGGCAGCACAACTTAGGGTTTCAACGTTGCATCTGAAGAAACCACAAGACTTCAAAAACAATGTCCTTTGGACAGATGAGACCAAAGTGGAGATGTCTGGCTATAATGCACACCATCTCCTTGTGGTCCAAATCAGCACCCCTCCATCACTGTGGAGGGGTGCTTGTTTTGTAGCCACGGGACCTGGGCAATGTTGCAGTCACTGAGTTGTCAAAAACTCCTCTGTATATGAAACTATTCTACAGTCAAATGTGAGGCCATCTGTCTGATAGCTAAAGCTCAGCCCAAATTGGGTAATGCAGCAAGACAATGATCCCAAGCACAGCAGAAAATCTACAACAGAATGACTAAAAAAGAAAAGAATCAGTGTTGCAATCACCCAGTCAAAGCCCAGACCTCAACCTGATTGAAATGCTGGAGCAAGACCTTAAGAGAACTGTGCATAAACAAATGCCACATACCTCAATGAACTGAAACAACTTTGTAAAGAGGAATGAGCCAAAATTCCTCCACAATAATGTGAGAGACTGATAAAGTCAGCCAGAAAATGATTACTTAAAGTTATTGCTGCAAAAAGTAGTTCTGTAAGCTATTTGATTGCTGGCTTTAGGTCAATTCATTTTAGTTGGATTTATATAGCACCAAATAACAACAGTCATTTCAAGATGCTTTATATTGTAAAGACAAGACCCTACAATAATACAGAGAAAACTCCAACAATCAGACAACCCCCTATGAACAAGTACTTAGCGACTGTGGGAAGGAAAACCTCCCTTTTAACAGGAAGAAATCTCAGGTGGAACCCCTGCCCTCCCCCCAGCAGCCTAAGCCTATTGCAATGTAACTAAGGGTTTGGGCTCACCGGATCCAGCCCTAACTATAAGCTTTTTACAAAAGTTTAAGCCTAATCCTAAATATAGGGTGTGTGTCTCCCAAATCCAAACTGGGAGCTGGTTCCACAGAACAGGGGCCTGAAAGCTGAAGGCTCTGCCTGCCATTCTACTCTTAAGTATCCTAGGAACCGCAAGTAAGCCAGCAGTCTGAAAGCAAAATGCTCTTTTGGGATAATATAGTACTATGAGGTCTTTAAAATGAGATGGGGCCTGATTATTCAAGACCTTGTATGTGAGGAGAAGGATTTTAACTCCGGATTTAATTTTAATTCTGGATTTGACAAGGAGCCAATGAAGAGAATCTGTCATGGGAGTAGTATAGCGCTCTCTTTTTAGTCCCTGTCAGTACTCTCACTGCAGCATTTTGGATTAGCTGGAAGGCTTTTCAGGGAGTTTTTAGAACAACCTGATAATAATGAATTACAATAGTTCAGCTGAAGGAGTAATAAATGCAAGAACTAGTTTTTCAGCATCACCCTGACACAGGATGTTTCTAATTTTAGAGATATTGTGCAAATGCAAAAAAGCAGTTCTACATATTTGCCTAATATGTGCATCGAAGGGCATATCCTGGTCAAAAATGACTCCAAGATTCCTCACAGTGTTACTGGAGGCCAAAGTAATGCCATTCAGAGTAAGTATCTGGTTAGACACCATGTTTCTAAGATTTTTAGGGCTGAGTACAATAACCTCAGTTTTATCTGAAATTAGAAGCAGGAAATTAGAGCTCATTCCTGCAGTTTAGTTTGTGTCATCTGGTGTCATGGATACATAAAGCTGGGTATCAGCTGCATAGCAATGAAAATGTATTCTATGCCTTCTCATAATTCTGCCTAATATATAGTGTAAATAGAATCGGTCCTAGCAAAGAACCCTGTGGAACTCCATAATTAACCTTAGTGTGTGAAGAAGACTCCCCATTGATATAAACAAATTAATGTCTGTAAAGGTGTACTTAGTTTTTCAAATGTTCTTTTTCACATGACTGTAGCTGTAGATGATGGATGAGCTTCTACACAGTCAGATGGTCTATCTATGAGATTGCCAATAGCTAATACTGTTGAATCTGGGGTGGAAAGAGGGTTTACTGTGTACCTGTTAATTTACCAGTATCCAACCTCCATCATCCAAGAATTGCAAGACAGACATAAATGAAAGTGTATTTCCCTCTTCGAATGTGATAAGAAAGAAGGTTGACTATCAGTATGAGAGCCTTGTTCACTCATATACAACAGTAAATGATTAAGCCTACTAATTAGTAACCATAAGCTGAACAGCTGAAACAGAATGAAGTTTAAACATATGCTGGGCTAATTTTCTTTTAATTTTTAAAAATTAGGCCTGATTTAGTTCTTCTGCTTTTACAGTACCAATGAGAATGGGTAAGCGTGTCCAAACCTTTGACTGGTACTGTATATGTGTCTCATACACTCTTCATCATGCCCTCCCCACACACAGCAAATTCATTCTCCAACAAACATACAAACCCAGTGGTTAAAAAGTTGAGGAGCAGAGATGCACAAACATCCCTGCAAGCACTACATTAGCTCTAATTTAAAATCAAACCAACAGACAGAAATAGGAAGCTGATGATGGACCACTGTAGCCCCTCCCCTCATAGACATTAAATTCACTTCAAAGAAGGCAGAAGTGCCGTCGTGAACTTGTGTACACACATCTGCCTCACCCTTCCAACACACATGTTGGAAGTGACAGATTAAATTTAATATTAATCTAATCATCCATCCATCCATTTTCTTCTGCTCATCCAATTCCATCCACAAATGGATGGATGGAAGATGTGTTCATATTAAGGAAGTTGGTATATAGAAGACAAACACATAACCATTGTTAATTGTATCTGCCTTGTAGTGACCAGACAGACCCCTTCAACCGTAGTCCTCTGACCATGGACCAAATCAGGCCAAATGAGGAACTCAAGCAGCAAATCTTACAGTGGCTGGAGAAACATAAGCAAGAAAAGCTTCAGCTGGGCCCCAGCGGCTAGCCCTGATCTCACTGTGACAAACGGCATTGCCTTGCGCTGTTATTTTCTTTCCCAGCCGCACATGCTCCTTTGCTTCATGGCAGATCCATGGTGTGCTTATTTCTTTGGATTTATTCTGACTCCTTCAGCACAACTGACACTGCATTAGCCTTTCCCTACAGCTTTCATGCTTAATGGATCGTCGCTGTGACAACAGCCATGGAAAACTGTAGCCCACCTGCTGGTGACAACTTCAAAATCCATACACAGTAGCTGTTTTTCCTGTCATGATGCTTTATTGTAAACACTAGCAGGGTTATGCATCCTCGGGTACTGTATCAATGAGTTAATATAATCAGAACTGGGGTCAGAAATATCTGTTTAACAGCACTTTAATGTACTGTATGAACTCCTGTCTGACCACCTGGCCCTAACCAGGTTTTATACTGGATGGTAAGTATTTTTGGGAACCCACTAGTCATATTATTTAACTTCACTTTCATAAAGATTACTTCACACACTGCCTTTCAAAGTTTCTTAAGACCCTGTATGTTTGCACTCTTGGTTCAGTCTCAACATGTAAATAGCATTAAAAGTGAGGCATAGCTTAATCTGAATTTAATTGTGTTTATGACTCTTATTTCGTTGAGTAGAACATGGAGCTGCTTGGAGGCTTTAAAAAAACGTGATTGCAATACGACACCTGTAGCACAAAATAGTTGTCTGTATTTAAAGATATATCGATAAGGGTCTGCAGATCTCCAAGCACCTGCCTGTAATGAAGCACTAATTATCTCATTAGGCTCTAAGAGGCTTGCTAATTGAAGTCAAAGCATAAATGATTTGAACGCCCTATAAATAAAATGCACTGATTTCAATCATATTTTAGGTTGCAAAGGCATCAGTTTGCATATCAAATCTCCTTAAATATTAATCTACATTTTGTTTTGACAGTGCAGAGTGGAAATGGTAGATCTGTTCATGGATATTACAGCTGTTTGACAGTGGTGTGAAATCTCCTGGGGGGCAACTCAAAAAGCAAACCAAGTCATTGTTAAGAAAACTGTGCTTCTAATTTGAATGCATAATTGTCCCATGTTTTAAAGCGCTTCCTTCAGACAATAAAGCTGCTAATCTTTGAGTTTATAATCTGTGCTGTGACCCTTTTACACACTCAGCAGTCAGAACAAACAAAATAACTGCTCATGGCAAGAGAGGAAATCGTATAAAAACACACTTTACCTGCGGCTTTCAGTAACACTATATTTAAACAACTCATGCATTAGTTTTAAAATTATTGGCTTTGAAAATAATGAAGAAAATCAACACAGACAGAATATGTTACTGGGGGAAATTAACATTTCTGATAGTTCAGTGGCAGAATGGTGATCTTTGAGTTTGCTTAAATTTCTTATTTTAATTACATCTGTAACTTATTTTAGGGTCCTTTATGCCTCTGCTTATTAATACACATTTGCTTAAATGGAACTTTTGAGCATTTATCTTTAAAAGATAACTGGACATTCTTGTAATCAAAGAAATAGATTTTGGTGTTTTTTTGCAACTTTGGCTCACCTGAGCTCCTCCAGTCTGCAAACCTGTTTCTCTTTCCCATCTGTGGCACACTGGCCTTCAGTGTTGTTCACTTTTCTTGCAGATTACACCCCTTCCCCAAAGGCAAAAATATAGGGTTTAATAATTTTGAATGGCTGTGTACATAACTGTCACTGTCACCCACTGAATTAACCATCATATTTTAACTGAAGTATCCTGGTCTAGCATTTAAAACACAGAACTTTTGTTGTGTACAAGCTTAGTGTAATAATGTGTGGGCAAACAGTTGATTAATAGACACGGTGCCTAAAACCAAGAGCCTTGCAGTACATGTCAGCTGACTTGTTTCATACTCTTAACAGACGTGATTGAGTTTGTTTCGCTAAGGAATATGTGGAGCTGTGTGGTAAAATATGAAAGAAAGGAAATCAGAAGAAGGTAACGTGTTCTTGAATTGTATTTTGAATTAAATGGTTTTTAATTCAAAATGAAGTGTGCATGTAGAAGATGGTAAAGTGTGAGAGGATGATCTGTATTTGTTGGCATGCTCTGATTTCTGTGTTGAATATCTCCCACCTGATTACATGATTTAAATTAAAATGCAATATTTTTGTTTTATTTGTGATTACAAAATGTTTATTTTGGATGTACAGTATGATTAAGAAATAAACTAATGTAAGTTATGTAAGAAATGGTGTTCTCTTTCACAGATGACAGATTGCATTCATGAAAAGTTACTTCTTTTACTATGAGAACAGTTTGTAGTGTTGCTGACAAAACTCACTGAGA
This sequence comes from Andinoacara biseriatus, assembly GCA_015108635.1. Classification (NCBI taxonomy): domain Eukaryota; kingdom Metazoa; phylum Chordata; class Actinopteri; order Cichliformes; family Cichlidae; genus Andinoacara; species Andinoacara biseriatus. The sequence continues at coordinate 74,947 of VUQJ01010621.1, forward strand.
GACACTGTCAGGTTATAGGAACACATTAAATTGAGTCTTCTTTATTTGGACTAGAAGTATTTTTTCCACATTAAATCATACACTCACCAGCCACTTTATTGGGTATACCTGTTCAACTGCGCAATAAGGAAAATATCAGCCAATTGCATGGCAGTAACTCAATGCATTTAAGTATGTAGGCATGGTTAACAAAACCTACTGAGGTTCAAACTGAGAATGGGGGAGAAAGGTAATTTAAATGGATTTAAACTAGATCCTGACCCATATACAATTTTTAAGACTGATACTGATATTTGGTGATTTAAAAAGATTTTATCAGCTGACCCTCCCCCCCCCTTCAGACATGAAACATAAACAGATTTTCCCAACACATGCTGTGTTATGATTATAAACATAATATGACAATGCTGTTTGAAAATAATAATCATGACAAATTGTGGACTCACCTGATTACACTCCCTGATTCAGCTGGGATTACTTGGATGGGTTTGTGGTCTTCTGAACAAGTGTTGTCAACAGGGAAGTTACAAAGTGCCTTCTGGTGGACAGACGTGGAAACATAAACATTCATAACATGGTTGAAGGGTGTTTCCCCCATCTCTTTACTTTTACTTTACTAATTTTTGTGTATCAGGCATTAAAAATGCTGATAACAGTATATAGTGGTTGGGCTCTATTTTGAATGTGGCATGGTTGGAATGTGTAGTTGGAAGCAAATAGTTGCATTATTTTGCAGTGTGCAGAATTTATTGCTAGACCCTTGTCTTAACTCACACACACTGACCTAGATTTTGTACTTTGAGTATTTTATCTTGTTATCTTTGGGTCTGGCTGCAGCTCAAAAAAAGATTCTCGCTTTATCGAGTCTAAGAAACCATACATACTGTATGATATGAGTCTACTCCTTCCCTGTGATTCAAATACTTCACTCCTTTCCCGGGCAAAGCCCCTGAACCTGATTTGGATTCAGCTGTGCAAAGCCGATAGGGCCGCTGAGAAAATGCATTGTCGGGGTTTCTTCAGTTCCGCCCCGCAACATGCATAACGATGTTTCGGCCAGTGAGAGCGCAGCGCTTGGTAGAGGTTGTTTATGTGGAGTGCTGGGTTAGGGTTCCGCCCACTGAGGTATCTCCGATCGCAGGGCAGACAGGCAGAGAGTGTAAAATGGCGCACAGCTGTCGGTGGCGGTTCCCTGCTCGGCCCGGAGGGAGCAGCAACTCCGGTACCGGGAGGAGAGCGGGCCGAATCAGGGTTACTGCTTCTTTGCGGAGTGTCTCGGGAGCCCACCCTAATGCAGCTGGGCTCGGACCCGGGTTTGATGCTGCACTACAGGTCTCTTCGGTTATCGGGAGCAACCTGCAGAAATTTCGGGATGTTTTGGGGGAATCGAGCGACTCTAGCAGCACGGAGGTAAGGACAGGGGCAACCCGGCAGCATCGGTGAGACAGCTGCGGGGCCAGAGTTCATGCGGAGGATCGTTGGTTGCATGTGGGACCGGGAGCTAACGCGTACTGTACCTAAACGTTGACCATCTTTCCGTCTCCTCTAACGCTGTGTGGCTCTGAGCAAACTTGTCATTGCCAAGATGCTCAGTTAACTTTGAGTTGGTTATGTGGCCTTAAACTCTACAGTAACCTATTACAGCGTTAACTTTAGTTAGAATAAAGAAAAACGGCAAATGATTTTATAGATTTATAGTATCGACAGCTCTACTGGAAAGAAAGTTTTCTGCTCCTCAGTGGAGGAGTGTGAGGACGGGCTACATCCACTCCAGTTTGGATGAACTGGTGCTAACGCTAGCCCGACCAGCTGAAACCTCGGTGTTATTACGTTATTACAATATACAGTAGGTGTAACGTACAGCACAGATACTAGTTTATTTGGTGACTAATGTATGCAGTGTAACTAAGGTAGTATTACTAGTTAGCAAGTTGGCATTAGCCTGGTATGAAGCCTTCACCCCCTGCTTTCAAATTCTTAAACACTTACACGGTAAAAGTTACCATTAACACATTAGCACTAACGTTAATCTGCTGCAGCAAACAACCATTTAAACGCACGTTTTTATTATATAGTGGCGTCCTGGGGTGTAACAGACCCGGTGCTTCACAATAGCGTGTTATGTGTTTGAAAACAAGGCATGTCAACTTGAAGGAGGTGAGAGTGCACAGTTGTGGTTTCTAACTAGCTAACATGAACTTAGCGTCTGTCTACAGCTCGTTATTAACTTCACCTTTGCCCCCGGCTCTCTATAGGGTTATCTTTGCCAGCTAAAATTGCTTTGTATTTGCTCCGAAGGGACTGGCTGTTTGCAGTGAGGTGTCAACCTCTCAGCATAGCTGCTCGGTTAGCTCGCACGTTAGCTGTCTACATCTCACAGCTAAAACTACACCACCATTCTTCTCCTCCTCTCCGTGCGCGGCGTTATAAAGTTGCAGTTTTCCCCGGTAGCTTGCTGCGTTCCCCGCAATCAGCATACTGCTACGTAGCGCGTTAAAGCCTCGGTGCTAAACTTGGCGGAGCTCATGCTCCAAACGAAATCACATCTATTGCTGTTTAGTTTTAAGCTAGGAGGACAGCTACCATGCTACGCACTACGTCGCACTAGCCATCGGGGCTATTGCTGATGCATAGGAAAATGGGAGGTGGACATGTTTTCCCCTTCTCTGCACAGTCAGTGCGTAGCTAGTACCAAAATAATATCGGGTTTATAATGCTCGGCGATGACGTCTGATACACAGCCACATAGCGTTTGAGTGTTATTAAGAGTACGTGTATAAGGTATGGTGTGTGATTTCGCTGCGTTTTATCAGAGCAGTCGCTGGTGACAGTGCGCATGCAGGGCTGGCTACAATAACAACGAGCCCCTTCTTGACGGACCTTGTGATGTGGGGGTGTGTTCGCCTTAGCGAACTACCATCTTCCTCCTTCATGATGAGCAGCATGCGTTCATTGCAGTGGGAGTACACCGTGTGGGGATGTTTACCACCATCCAATTTGAGCACGGATCACTACTTATTTTTTGTACTAAAGCACAGCAGTATTAGCGTGTATGCTACTTAGACGTTTGTTGTTGTTGTAAATATATATTTGTTTTTCACTTGCATTCGGAATCACCCTTTGGACAGTGTAACACTGTTATTATGTAGCTACAGGGCTTTGTAGAATATTGTGAAATGTATAATATTGGCTTTTATAATTTTCCATATATTCTCAATTTTCTAGAAAACCCTTTTTTTTTTGGACTGAAATAATACCTGTAAACACGAAACTGACCATGGTTGGATCATTACATACTTATATTGCATTATTTTGGAGTGCATTTGTACTAAATCAGTGCTTATGGAAAGACTAATGCTTTATTAACTAATTTTGCATTCAGATGGTTTTTAAGCTTTTTCTCTCCCTCCCATTCTTACTTTGGAGCACCCACAATGTATGTTTGGAGAGACTTGTCCATAAAACCCCAGTGCAGCTTGAATTATAAGAAGTGTTTCAATACAGCAGAGTGCTTCTCTTTTTTTTTTTTTTTAAGGTTTTTGAGGTGTGACTATATAGTTAAAGCAAAGAGTTCAGAAGTCTGTGCATTCTCCTGTAATTTTTGGCCAACTGATAAACAAGCATGCATTTTAGTTTTGAGTGAATTAAGCCTCACTTTAAAAACTGCTTAAAACAAGGAAAAACTATGCAGCCCTACCTGATATCATTATATTAATATGAATATTATTAATAATCCCTCCTACTTCTTCTCAGTGTACCAGTGTACAGCATTAGTTTGGGATGTGTGGAGAAAGACTGGGTCATTAAATCCCCCTGGAACCTGAAGCCTGTGGAAGTTGTGGACACAGCATGGTGATTTCATTGAGAAGCAGCGTAGTGCTTGTCTGGCCAGACCGGGGCAGGATTGTTCAGGCTCACTGCAGCCTGCTGAGCGCGCAGGGCGACCCTGAACAGAGTGCCAGCCGGACACTCTCCTGCCCCTCCTTCCTTCATCCAGGCAGAAAAACCCAAATCCACTTCAGACACACACCACCCTGTCTGAGAGGCAGAGCAACTTTTCTTCTGACAGCTGCCACTTTGGAATGGATTACTAAGCCTATTGGGGTGGCTCAAAAGGGTGCTTGTTGGCTGTTGCTGTCCAAATTAAGGCATTTATTAGCTTTTGTATGTCTGCAGGGAATTCAGCTTCTTGATCTGGCCAAATTGTTGTTGCTTGTTTCTTTCTCTCTCTTTTTAAATCTAATTCAGTCCACACTGATTTTTGTTCCTAAAAGTGTGACCTTAAAACCTGCACAACCTTAACCAAAATCTTACTCTTCCCTTGACTCAGACTTTTTACATCATTTTTCCTTTTTTGTTGTTGGTCCATTAAATCTTGCCTTCTGCTGCATCCACTTTACTCTTGCAATTACCAGTGTTTAATCATTCATAGAAAACTGCAGCTGAATAGATGTATCAACCTAAATGTCTCTTTGCCTCACTGGTTTGAGAGAAATGGTGTGTTTGAGCGGAAGGGACTCCAGTCCAGCAGGTGTTTGCCCTATTTAAATAGAAGACCCCCCCCCCCCCCCCCCCCCCCCCTCCCCCCCCCCACCCCCCCCCCCCCACC
>VUQJ01010621.1:83783-99009 GCA_015108635.1 Andinoacara biseriatus
GGGGGGAGAATAAAAAAAAAAAAAAAAGAAAAAAAAAAAGCTTGCATGCGTAGAGTAGGATGCTCAGATTAGCACTGCAGGCCAAGAAAAACAGCGGTACTGGCTGTCTGTTATTGTTTGTTTATATATGGAACAGATGAAAAACAGCATTTGAGCACACGTTAATGCATTTTATATTTTCCAATTAGATTCTACAGCTTGTGTACATCTCAGCCACATTCAGCATGTTCAGTTATTCACATTGTGGAGCATGTAACTCTTAAATGGTGCAAAGCAGTTTGCAAGTAATTTTGTGCTTACACTTAGATAGCAGCTGCTCTACAAACTGGGCCAACGAGACCTCTACTGCATCCCCTACACGTGGCTATAAATAAACATGATAAAATGACACACTCACCTCCACTCTTAAACACATTGATTGTAAGAAGTAGTACCACCCAGAGGATCCTGAAGATGCTAATCATCAGCAAGGGGTTTTTCTTCTATTGCACTTCTCAAGGGTATAGTGAGGCAAGAGACAAAAGATTGATGTGCAGTGTGTACATATTACATTTCCCATGCAAGAGTGGAGCATACATAATTTCCCAAAATATTGAAATTAAAACATGAGCATTGTTTAACTCAGTAATTCAATAAGTGGCATCACTTCTCAGCAGTTATTAACCTTATATCTTATATTTAATGGGATGATATATCAACACTGCATGCAAAAATCGCATGTATTGATGTTTTAACATATGACCATGATAGAATGTTTGAATTCAGCCAAGGGCGCAGCTGCTATTGTATCTAAGTACATCCAAAGCTCAGACTGCTCTGGCTCAGCCCTAAAGCCACACTTCACATTTTTGCTTCTCTTACTGAAAGGATGCTGCTAATGTATGTTTGCTCTAAACTTCAGGCCTCATTATATTTTATGCGTTTTTGCACTGTCTGTCTGTGCTGTAACTGAAGAAGCAGGAGTTCAGTGCTATGTGTTAGTCACCCAGTAAGATTTAGATGTCTGTTGTGGTTTGAGTCCTCTCCAAGGTTAGGCATGTAATTCCCCAAACCAGAGAAATATGAGAGCACCAGAGTAAGCTAGAGTATGCCTTCAACAATGACTCAAATGTTGCACATCTAGGCCATCTCACTGTTATGTACTATGATTAATGCTCTAAATATGGTCTGTTAACCAGCCCTCACTGTTTTCCTGCTTTCCCATTTTGTAATGCTTTTAGCATTAGCATTTATGGTTACAGTCTATTCGTGTTTCCTTTTCTTGTGTTGTAGGAAGAAGCATTTGAAGGATTTGGACCAGTTGTTGAACAGAAGCAAATACAGAGTCCTTCAACAACTTCTTCAGGTAAAATTGTAACCCATCTCTAGGATTGGGGACTTTATAGTCACCTTGAGATGACTCTACCTGTACAAGTTTTCTATAGGTGTTGCTAAATGTTCCAACCTTTTAATACCTTTTTTCTGCTTTTATCAGCAGGCCCACCCATACAGGAGAAGAAGCCAAGAGGGCGCCCGCCACGGGCCCTGTCTGCCCAGAAAATTGCTGCAAGTCTACCTTCCCCATCATCCTTTCCCTCCCCAACACATGAGAAACCTGAGGGACCTGAAAGACCAGCAGAGAGGGTAAAAAGGTTACCTGGGAGGCCACCCGGCACTGGGGAAAAGAGAAGAGGCCGACCTCCTTCTTCAAGTAGCAAGAAAGCTTGGACTACGGGAAGCCATGCAGCAGGGGAGGACAGCAGACAGACTGGGTTTGAGTTGGACACAGATGAGGACAAGGACAGAAAGGGTGCCAAGAAGGTGCCACAGGGCTCTACTCAGCCACATGATACTGAGACAAAGTTTCCCAAAGGTGGGCGGGGTGAATCCAAAGTTACCAACCTGAAGAGGCTGACAGAGACTAAACTCACCCCTCTGAAGTCACGCCTCAAGACTTTGCCCGGTGTACCTCGGCGCAGACGTGGGCGACCACCCTCAGCTGAGCGGCTCAAAGCTGAAGCAGCAGCTGCAGCTGCTGCTGCTGCTGCTGCTGCACAGCTGTCTACCTCCATTGAATGTGGGGAAGGGAAACATAAAACCTTCAGGGTCAGAGGTGGGGGCACAGAAACACACACACCTCAGCAGCCCATGCTAAGGAGTGTGGATGGCACTGAGGACCAGGACTCTTCCAATCCACCTGCCTCCCCATCTCCCTCCAAACCAGGCAGAGCGGTGGGCCTCAGAAAAAGCCCTCGACATAGAAAGCCGGTCAGAATTGTCCCCCCCTGTAAACGCCCTGATGCAGCCATTGCCAAACAACTGCTGCAGCGAGCTAAGAAGGGAGCACAGAAGAGACTGGAGAAAGAAGCTGTAGCTATTGGGGGTAGTGGAGGAGGAGCCATTGATGTTGGCATAAGGAAGACCCCGCTGAAGAACATCAGGCAGTTCATCATGCCTGTGGTCAGCACTGTCTCCCTTCGCATCATAAAAACACCCAAGCGCTTCATTGAAGATGAGGGAAGTTTTGGAACCCCACCATCCCATACCAAGATACCCCGCTTAGAAACAACCTCCTCATCCGTCTCCACTTCTGCCCAGCCTGCTTCTACCACCTCCTCATCCCCATCTCCTGTACTTGTCTCCTCTACATCCACAGTTACTAGCACTGGTGCCACTGCTCCAACTGACTCTCTCCCACCTTCATCTCCTGTCCCTGTCCCCACTGTTTCGTCAACAGCTGCCAGTCTTCTGAATAGTGGCAATAACAATGCAGCCAATGGGAGATTTAGCAGTAATGCGCCATCTTGCGGCTCAAGTGCTATGTCACAGCATTCTTCACAACTCTCTTCTGCAGAGTCTTCCAGGTCCAGCAGCCCAAGCTTGGATGACTCATCATGCAACTCCCAGGTTTCGGAGGCTACACAGGCTTTGTCAGAGCCAGAGGATCATTCTCCGTCCTCACAGGGAGAGAGGGAGGCTAACCTGCTACACACCTCACGGCCTGCCTCTCCTCCCTCTGAACCAGAGGCAGAGCATGTGTTGGCAGAGAGAAGTCGGCGAGGCCGGAGAGGACAGGGGGTCAGCCACGGAAGTCAGAAACAGAGGGGGAGAGAGCATCTCTCCACTGGGATCAAAAAGCCAATCATCAGCCCTCCAACAGGAGTGCTGATGTCCTCCTCTACACATGTAAATTCCCAGCAAGCCTCATCCACCGCTTCCTCATCTTCTTCACCTCCTCCTCTTCTTACCCCTCCACAGCCTCCACAGTCAACTTCCACTGGTACAGCTGCTATCAGTGAACACCACCCCCAATCATCTTGGATGCCTCACCCCATCCCACCATTTCTGCCTGGACCATCAGTGCTGCCTAGCTTGTCAGACAAAAGAAGTCGCTCAATTCTGAGAGAGCCCACCTTCCGATGGACATCTCTGTCCCACCCGAAACAGCAGTACTTTTCCTCTGCTAAATATGCCAAGGAGGGCCTTATACGCAAGCCGGTATTTGACAACTTCCGTCCTCCACCTCTCACACCTGAAGACGTCGGGCTGGGTGTTGGTGGGGCAGGGGGGGCTGCTCCAGTTGCATTTCCAGCACCTGGCACTGGAGCAGGAAGTGGAACTCGTCTGTTTGCTCCTCTTCACCCCCACACTCACCACCAGCATCCCCCATCATCCCGCTTTGATGCACCACTTCAAAAGCGTAGCCCGTTGCTTCGTGCTCCACGCTTTACACCCAGTGAGGCCCACTCTAGAATATTTGAATCAGTTACCCTGCAATCATCTTCTGGTAGCAGCCCTGGATCTCTCTCCCCACACAAGACATCCTCCAGCTCCAGCAGAATCCCACGGCGTAGGAGGCGACTGGTCTCGGGAACACTACGTGGCCATCCACGGTCTCCATCCCACTCAATGACCAGACGCAGCAGCCAAATAGGAGGCCAGATGTCCATGGGGAAAGGGGCTTCAGAGATGACTGTGCTGCCAGGCTCTGTCTCTAGTAGTAACCCCAGCGCTTTACCAGGGGTGTCTGCAAGCCCTCTAGCCACTAGTGCCTTAACTCCTGCTCCTTTCAACTCTTTTTCCACGGTATCACGGACTCTGGCCTCACAAGGAACACCTGATAATCGAAGAGTGGCCACTGGAAACCCACCTCCCATGTCTGCGGCATCATCCGGTTCTTCCCCACTTTTCCCTCTCTTTCCTCCCAGTGGCCAAGACACAGGGCGAGGAGCTGGGAAGGGAGGTAAAGAAAAAAGCTTGCCCACTCCCCAGGAACCTGCTCAGAAAGAAAAAGAAAGAGATTCTGAGAAAAATCGTGAGAAAGAGAAGGAGAATAAGAGAGAAGGGAGGAAGGATTTGGAGAAAAGAAGTAGGGTTTCTACACCAGATGGCTCCCCTAATGCACCTTCCAGCCTGTTTACTGTAGATGGGAGGGACTCTGATGGTCTTGCTCCAAAAAAGGCTCCAGGAAGAAAAAAATCTGCATCAGTTGACACGATTTCTGACACGGCTTCCTCAGATGTGCCCCCTTCCACTGTTCCTGTGTCCTTTACGAAAGGACGTCCGCCTAAGAAAGGCCGACCTGCTGAGAAAGGAGTAGAGATGGAGGAAGGGGAAAAGGAGAAAGAGAAACGATGTACTCCTAGCCAAAATACAGCAAGCCTCCCAGGGCATCCCGGCAGACAACAGCTTCCTGTTTCTTCTATTGGAAAAATTTTGTCAAATTCAGAGAAACATCCTGTGACTGACAAGCGGGTAGTTGGGCTACTGAAGAAGGCCAAAGCCCAGCTCTTTGAGATAAAGAAGAACAAGCTAAAACCTACAGATCAGGCAAAGGTCCAGGTCAGTTTCATGTTCATGTGTTGCCTTCTTAAAGTCTCAACACAAAGACTGTCTGGTTTTCTCATTTAAATCTTATAGCCACAAGCAAATGACTTTGACACAATGCTATGAATGTTTGCTATAAATAGAAACCTGTGTTTGTACTCAGACTGAAACTTGATAGGAGGAAAGTCCCACAGAGGGTGTTACTTAAGGGGAATTCTCTTCGCCTAATGCATTATGCACAAAGCAGCAGTAGCTGTGCTTTTGAAAAATATTTTATGCAGAATTTTCATCTGTTTTTATTTTTTTGCTGTTAGTATATAAATTAGATTTTTAAGCACATGCTTTGTACTCCTAATATCACATCATCACTATCTTTGTCTTCATTGCACACTGGTCAGAGATTGGTTCAAGGAAAATTACACATCTAATGTAAATAACATCCTAATGATATAAGCTGAAGGTGCCATCTTTTTGCATTGTGCATTTGTGCTTGTGTAAGATTGTCTGTGTATTTATTATTATGATGCTCTTTATAAGTCTTTGTTATAATCTTTACGGTGACCTGCAGGGTCAAGAGAGTGACTCGTCGGAGGCGTCAGTCCGTGGACCACGCATCAAGCATGTATGCCGTCGTGCAGCTGTGGCTCTTGGCCGTAACCGGGCGGTGTTCCCTGATGACATGCCCACACTTAGTGCCTTGCCCTGGGAGGAGAGAGAGAAGATCCTATCTTCCATGGGGAATGATGGTGAGGCATACGTGTGTGCTTGATATCTACTGAATTGTCAAATTTAGAAATAAATATAAAGAGTAATAATCCACACTCTTTGCTGTGGATAATGTTTCTGCTCTGTTTTGAATTGTAAAAACATTTCACAGTACTGTCAAACATAATAGTTTAACAGGTTAGTTGGCTGCACTTAATGGTGATCTTTTTTTAACAGTTTTTTTTAACAGTTTTAATAAAAGCAGTACAAAATATTACAAAAGTAAATAAAGCAAGGAAAGCTAAACACACTATACAGGATCATCAGGCCACTTTCTGCAACACTTGGCTTATTTTGAGAGGGGTTGTAGTTGGGACTGCGACGTGTGTGGACATTTAGTATTGCAGAGCAATCTGAGCTAAATGATTTTCATTCATGACACAAAATCTCTGCAAGTCCTGAAAACGTTTGGAGCATACGACGATGACAGGCTAATCACAGGAGTAGAGAAATTCAATCATTGATGGGCGTACAAGTACACAGTGAAGTGGTGATGGAGCGAGAAGCGTTTGGCTGCCCTGTCCCTGTTATTTTGACTGGTTTCATGGCATGTTGTTTCATGCAAATTTTTGTGAGCTGAGAGGACCTAATAGTGTTAGTCTGGAGTATAATCTGAGTTATTTTCCCCAAGTTATTTCTGAGTAAACTGCTGTAGATCTGGCATTTATGTAAAACTTAACAAAATCCATCTGAAATCATGATTTTATTTTAGGTTAAAAAAAAAAACAGTGGCTGTTGAGCGCAACAAGATACCATAAAAAAGTTGCTTTTGATTTATTCATCTAAATTTTAACAGATTTTGGGTTGTTTTCAGTTTCATTACTTGCAAAATAAGCCTGAATTTAAGATTCATTCGTTTGCTAATCACAAGTATTGCTAATTTGTTAAGCATTATCTTCTTAATAGTGCTATTTTATGACTGAAAACCTGAAAGCATTTAACTGTGTTAAACTGTAGCACATCAAATACTCTTCTTTTGTGTGTCAGTAATGATAAAATCCACATTTGTTGAATCTGTTTTTACAGACAAGTCTTCAGTTGCAGGCTCAGAAGAGGCCGAGCCTCAGTCTCCTCCCATAAAGCCACGAGAGACTCGACAAAAGGCCGTTCAAGAAGCTCCCCCTAAAAAGGGCCGTCGGTCGCGGCGCTGTGGCCAATGCTCAGGCTGCCAGGTTCCAGAAGACTGCGGTGAATGTACCAACTGTCTTGACAAGCCTAAGTTTGGAGGACGAAACATTAAAAAGCAATGCTGCAAGTGAGTCTCATTCTTGACCTTTAGTCAGTAGCTTGACATGCACATTTTGCTTTGTTTACATAGTTATGACAATACGCTATAGATCCAGAGTCAGTCCTGAAATATCCATTTCTGTAACTAACAAGATTCATTAGCTCAAATCCAGCATGAACGGTTGATGGCAGAACAATGCAGACACAAGTCAGAATCACATATTGTGACATTTTTTTTCCATCACAATTTTTAAATAATAAGATTGAAATTTTGTATATCTCACTTTCAGGATGAGAAAGTGTCAGAACCTACAGTGGATGCCTTCAAAGATTCTTCAAAAGCAAGGTAAAGGCAAAAAGGACAAGAAGAAGAGGTTGCCGGAGAAGAAGGAGAGTCTAAATCCGGTAAAAGGACCAAACTCAGAATCTGGCCCCAGACCTCTTACTGCTCCAGCAAAGGAGGAGCCTCCCCGTAAAAAGAGTCCTCCTCCTCCTCCTCCTCTAAGACTGGGAGAGGAGAAGTCAAGGCAGCCGCCATTATCAAAGCAATCGTCTCCAGCTCTCTCGTCCTCCCCGGCCCCAGCTGAACCCCCTCAGGCCCCCAGCGCAGCCACAGCCCAGGCTCAGTCTCTGGCTCCGACGTCAGACCCCAAGCAGCTCACGGTCACGAGCGGTGTCACCAGTAAAAAGGGACACAAACCACAGCAGCCTGTACCAGCTTCCACCTCCACTTCGTCTTCTTCCACCTCATCATCTTCTTCATCATCCTCGTCATCTTCCTCCTCCTCCTCATCTTCAGCACAGAATTCCCCCTCTCAGTCTACGCAGTCTCACCCGCCATCACAACAGCACCAACGGACACTTGCCAGTCAGGCATCTTCAAAAAAAGACGCTTCACCCAAGATTTTGCCGAATGAACCCAAGAAAAAAACACAGCCGCTGCTGCAGCAGCAGCATTCATCTCAACAGCAGAGCTCAGCTGCAGCACTTTCGGATACAGGTAAGTAAATGGCTACAGTTTGTCCTCTATTAATATCATAATAACCTTGATTTTTTTACTTTGTTCTTACCTGAATGCTGTCTTTTTTTTATAGTTGACTCAAAACAGTTGAAGAAGCCAACTTCTCGCTCTGTTACCCTTTCTCCTAAACACAGACCAAAAGACAAGGTAAGAAAGAATCACAGTTTATGTTTACTCATATACAGTGTTGATCAAAACCTTTACTGCAAACATTACACATGATTTCTGATATTCTTCTTCTTCATCTGGTGAACACGAGAAGCCACTGACCACTAAACCCCCCAGCAGCAGTACTTTAAACTCGCAGAGCACTCCCTCGACTAGGGGCCAGGTGAATTCAAGAGCACCCTGCGACGGAGTGCATCGTATTAGAGTGGATTTCAAGAGGAACCATGATGTGGAGAAGGTGTGGGAGGCTGGTGGCCTCAGCCTTCTCACCTCTGTGCCTATCACACCCCGGGTCCTCTGCTTCTTGTGTGCAAGCAGCGGAAATGTGGAGGTAAAAAATTTGACATTATTTTGATTTTATTCATTTTTTTGTCAAAGCAGAAGTTGAGCTTATATTCTGACGGTCGCCTTTCTCCGCTTGTCTTCCTCTGTCTCTGCTGTGTCTGTCTCTGTGTGCAGTTTGTCTTCTGCCAGGTATGCTGTGAACCGTTCCATCTCTTTTGCCTGGGGGAATCAGAGCGCCCTCTCCAGGAGCAGTTTGAGAACTGGTGTTGTCGACGATGCCGATACTGCCAGGCCTGTGGGCGCCAGCACCAGAAAACTAAAGTAAGCCATTTGATACAGTTCTGTACATTTTAAAGCTGCTCATGGAAGCTTGGTTTAGACTGACAGTGTGTGAAGATTGGAGAATCTTCCCTAGAAAGAAGCTTGCTAGTCTAGCCAGCAGACAGCACTTAATCAGCTTCTTGGATTTCTGCCATGTTTTTATCATTTAACTGAAGCTGTGTGTAAAATGTGCATGGTGTGAGCCTTGTATGGTTGTCAGTTTCGAAATATGAATGAACATGAAGGTGTAAGAAACAGTCAAGTAGCCGCATTTGTTAACAAGATATATGAACTTCTTGGATACTGCTCATTTATGGCAGAGGCAGAAGGTAATGCTAAGGAAAAAGATTGTTTTCAGCTAGTTCGTAAATAAATCTCTATCCACGAGCATAAAGTAAATCGTTATTTTGATTGGCTTTTGTTTCTGACCAGGGAAGTGCCTCAAAGCAGTAGGTCTTTGGCATTCTGGTTCCACAACAGAGGGTGGCTTAACTTAAAATCTCAGCTCCTGGCAAATCTACTGGCATATCAGACTGCTGAGGAAATATCACGTCAAGTGCTGGATGATCATAAAACTTCAGCTTATTGCAACTTTAGGATTAAGCACTGTGTAATCCTTGACAAATGAAACTATTTTTCCTGAATTTTAGGAGCTGGATAACATGACAAATACTTCCCTTCCAGTCTTAGGTCTGTAAATGGCTGCTTGCACCACCCATTTGTTCTCGTTTCCGTGCCTCGCCCGTGTCTCTGGTTGTCAACCTCTCTCAAAGATAACAGGGGGATCTGCCAGGCCCAGGAGCTGCTCCAAGTGTTCAATGAGGCCTTCCCCAAACTGCAGCCCCTGGTCTAGCTAATTGATCATTATTAATAAACGTTTGTCATTAGCATTTATGGCTGGTGTCCTTGTTAGTGAAAGTTTTTCTTTTGTTTGTTTTCCTTAGCCCTTGGTTTGCAGTTGGGAAAAGGTACTGCAGCACATTAACTGTATACTGGAAAGATTTTAAATGGGATCATTTTGTTTACTCAAAGCAACAAGAAAAACTTGACTGCACTCACCCCTTAAACAGCTGTCTACAAGTCCTTCCAGAGCTCTATATAGCTCACATTAAAGCTGCATCATAATGCCTTTGATAATGATATTTACCCATCTGTGACACCTACTTTGAATGTGCCCTCCAATAAACTAGAGGGAGAACGCTAGAGTGAAACCTCTGCATAACAGAAGCATCTTTTAAAAATACTGCAATGTTGTATCTACCATTCATTTATTTCAGTGTGACACTTGGTGGTAAAGGCGAGTACTGCAATTATAGGTCAAAGTCTTTGTTGCTGATATGCCGGGAGCAGAACTGTTTGTGAGGGATGAAAATGTTACTGTTGCCTCATTTGATATACAAATAAGCTCTTGTCACTTTTTTCCACCTCTCTCCTTGTAGCAGCAGCTGCTAGAGTGCGACAAGTGCCGCAACAGCTATCACCCAGAGTGCCTGGGTCCCAACTACCCTACCAGACCCACCAAGAAGAAGAGAATCTGGGTATGCGTCCACCCTCCTCCTCCTCTCTTAGACACCCTCACTACTTTCTCACCTTTACATAACACAGTTGCTCCAGTACATGACCAAACTATAGCATTATGCTCGCACATTTCTCTCCGAGTTCACACATTTCCTCCTTCTCGAGATTGTGCTGCGTACATGGATGCGACCTCTCACAGCCAGTGTCTAGGAAAACATTTTGCTCTTGTTACAGTATCACTTTCACACAGTTTCTGCTCTTTAAACAAATGCTTTCAAGTTTCTGCACATATAGTAACAATCATGTTTATGTGCCATTTCCTTTCAGGTGTGCACCAAGTGTGTGCGCTGTAAGAGCTGTGGAGCCACGAAACCTGGGAAGTCCTGGGATGCCCAGTGGTCACATGATTTCACCATGTGCCACGATTGTGCCAAACTTTTTGCTAAAGGTGAGCGCCTAGCGTTTGGACCCCTAAATGCTGATCATCAGTGATCAGTAAAAGACAGCATTTGAATGTAAACAATATTTTATTAATTAGTCAATATTGGCTGATTTTTTTTTTTTTAATTTTCTTTCTCAGGGAACTTTTGCCCACTGTGTGATAAGTGCTATGATGACGATGATTACGACAGCAAGATGATGGAGTGTGGCCGCTGCAACCATTGGGTTCATGCCAAGTGTGAGAATCTCACAGGTGAGAAGGCCCTCAATGAGTTGCGTGGCAAGTAGTAAATTTACTGTATGTTCTCCATGAGTGGATCCCTTTAGTTCGTTTGTAGCAGCTTGTTGCACTTAATTTGATTTGCCAGTGTCTGAGCATATGACTGACAGGCTGCCCTCTGAGTGCTGTTACGCTGATGACATGCAGAAAAACAATAGACCTAATAATGGGAACAGTAATGACCTGTCATTTCACTGTGTCTCAGATGAAATGTATGAACTGCTGTCAAAGCTGCCAGAGAGCGTTGCCTACACGTGTACCAAATGTACCGAACGACACCCGCCCGAGTGGAGGACGGCATTGGAAAGGGAACTTCAGGGTTGCATTCGCAAAGTCCTCACTGCACTGCTTAACTCACGCACATCCACGCACCTGCTACGGTACAGACAGGTAAGATACACTTGTGCAAATCGTTGTGAGTCTCTGCTATATACCAAACATTCCATTTTGGTATTTGCAGTGTTTCCCACAGATTTAGATCCTGTTTGTGGTAGCATATGTGTGCAAACACTGCCATTTTCAAGGTTTTACCTCTGCATATTTCTCATTTTCCAAGTTCTTTGTGACAAATAGTTGATAGGTAGCTACTGTGAAATTGACACAGTACAATAAGAGCCTCGCTGGTTAGCAGCAAGTCCTTTAAATGGGTAGAAATTGTAAAAAAAGAAAAAGAAACAAAAAAGCCAAATAGTCCTGGGCAGGCATAACATACCTTGGTGCCCTGCCCAATTAAAACCTATGTGTGTATTTATTTTATTTTATTTATTTATTTTATAGTGGCGTATTTGACCTTTTTAGTGCATGGTGCTGGGATATCGATGGATACAGACAGGTTTTGACCATAAACAGCTTGAGCTTGTTTAACACGTCAGTGAAAGCTTTACTTCCTGGCTTTGAAGCAGGCGGTGAAGCCTCCAGAGCTGAATCCAGAGACAGAGGAGAGTCTTCCATCCCGTCGTTCGCCGGAGGGCCCAGATCCTCCGGTCCTGACAGAAGTCACCCCCACCCATCCCAGTGACTCCCCTCCAGATCTGGAGTCTGTTGAGAAAAAGATGGATCAAGGCCGTTACAATTCATTGGTAAGTGTTGGGGGTGGTGGTGGTGGGGTTTGGGGTTTGTTTGCTTTCCAGTATCTGTGCTGTGCTGACAAACAAATGACAAATGCTTTGTCTGCTGCATTTTAATGAAAAGCAATTATTCAGTCTGTGTAATTAGATACCATGTACTCCAG
Organism: Andinoacara biseriatus; assembly: GCA_015108635.1. Lineage (NCBI taxonomy): Eukaryota > Metazoa > Chordata > Actinopteri > Cichliformes > Cichlidae > Andinoacara > Andinoacara biseriatus. The sequence goes on from VUQJ01010621.1 coordinate 95,847, forward strand.
TATCTGCTCAAACTAACCACAGATATTTTTCCTCGAATTGTATAAGAAAGCTCACAGGCTCTTTGACAACTGTTTGTATTTTTAAAAAAAAGAAAGAAAAAGATCAGCCTTTATAGCATGTTTCATATTAGATTTTAAGCTGTGATGTGTAGCCACATCTTGACTCCCTGGTCAGACCTGTGCTGTGTAATGGGAAATTAACACAGATGGCTGAGATAATGTCCTTTCCACCAGTGTTCATTAGCTTAATTGTGTGTGATTTGTGTTCATCATTTCTCTCCCAGCTGGAGTTTAGTGATGACATCGTGCGTATCATTCAGACAGCCATCAGCAGTGACGGAGGCCAGCCTGAGAGCAGGAAAGCCAACAGCATGGTCAAGTCCTTCTTCATTCGAGTAAGAGGCACATATCAACTTCAAGTCTCACAGCAGCCACTGGAAACACATCAAACTTAAATGAAGTTCTATGACAATAGTGACACACAGATTTATGCGTACACGCTACATAAATAATTGCGAGAAGCATTCACCAGTTACAGGTTAATTATCCTAATCGAGTTAAAGCTGTATCACCAACCACCATCATGGTTTCCAAATGCAGGTCTGCACAAGAGCTTGATTAGGCTGATGTGTAACGTTAATGGAATTCATTTTCTGTTTCAGCAAATGGACCGGATCTTTCCATGGTTCAAAGTGAAGGAGTCCAGATTCTGGGAAAGCCAAAAAGTCTCTGCCAAGTGAGTGTTTGTCATCATACCTAAGAAAATACAAGAGCTCATATGAGTGTGTAGTGTTCAGTATCAGTTCTGAATAACGTATTTGGTTACTGAGAACTTGTTCTGGTCCTTGATTACTTTTATAGTGTTAAGATATAATTATTTTAATTGTTTATTCATATGCATTTAAAATAACAGGTAAAAGATTTGGACAAGAAGATAAAAATGAGCTCAGGCTGATATGAGCAATATCTTAAATTCAGTAGCTATGCGATACCACCCCGAAGGCGGTGCTTTCAGTTTTAATATAATGTGAAGTATTTTATTTGCCGCTATTTTCTAAACTTGCATCGCAAGTTATGGTTGTAATTACAGAGAAGACAATTTCACTTTAATACCGGTGTAATGCGAGCCTGTCCAAAAGCCTTGGAGAGCTGCAGTTTTCAAGAGCTGCTGGTCTGTAATTATTGAAATGAGGAGCAAGATGTGGTTTCTTTGGGAGGCGCTGTACCATCATCTGTATATAGGAGGAAACCAGAAGGCAGTGAACTAAAATGTATAAAATGTGTGGGCTCCCTGTACAAACAGCCTTCTAGATATTTAGTGGTAAAACCAGCCAAGGATGAGATCAAGGTGTCATGTCACTGTGTCTTGTTGAGTGGTAAAGGAAATCCAACCATCCATCCATCTAATCACACCTAAAACACTCATGACTTTTTTGTTTTTTAAAACATCTTGATAAACTGGTGATTGAATAGAGAATATTGGTGAGTCAACATATCTTCTTGCAGTGACTACGATTAAATGTCCCGGCCAGTATTAAAGCCGCTGTAATTACATTCTCTGATTTAATTACACCTCTGTACAACGAGTGGTGAAAGTAGTGTCAATAGACAAGTGTGAATCTTATTATTATTACTTTACTATTACTTTATTATCACCGTGAATGCTTTGAAAGCATTCACAGAGAGTGGGAGTGGGAGCTCCAACTGTTTGAGTGGGAGACTTCAAATTCTTCATCTGAAAAATTTCTCTTTAAACTGCCACTATGTCCACAGTATTCACTCTACAGTCATTATTTTACCATCAAAACGTAGAGCTGCTTTTCTACTTTCAAACAATGTGTCTCTCAACTCTGACAAATGTAAACTTTTTAAACTGTGACAGTTCAAGCAGACGGTGCACCCTCTAACTCCTGCATTAAGGTCCATAGTAATTTTAGGGAGGCGATTTTCTCAAAACCCAAAAAGAGCCGTTTTTAAAACTGCTCCCATGACTACATTTTTGAGCCCAGGAAAATAAAAAAAATGCACCACTGGCTAGGGCAGGTCCTTGTGACGCTCACAATTCAAAAATCATTTTGATAGGAATTACGGATTTTGATTTAGAAGCAGTTGTTCAACAGGTGCGCAAAAGCAAATTTAACAGATATTTGGCCCAAAGTGCATGTATTTAAGCAGTTAAGCACACACACACACACACACACACACACACACACACACACACACACACACACAGGTTTCAGCACTAAGCAGCTGTTTTCAGTTGGTAGTTCGTTAAACTGGGATTCAGACTCAGCTCGGTTCTGCTCCGCTTCCATCCTTCTGCATTCATTTCATTTCTTCATTTTCAGCAAATCAAGTTCATTTGAGCTCCTTTCTTGACAATTTTAGCTGTTTTGCATTTCAATTTTTTTTATTTGTTTTTTTTTTTATCTTTTTCAGCTGTTTAAGCTCTTTCAGGCAATCAAGTTTCTCTTTGGAGCATTTCTTGGCATTTCAGCTTTCAGACATCTGAGTGCATTTTCTTCTGGAAATTTTTTTTCTAGTATTAACATTGTTGTCTTGAATAACTAATCTTATTCACATAGTGAACAGCTTTGGCATTTTTAGAGGGAATCGCTATTAGTTGTCATTTCTTTCTAACTTGGCGAGCTTTTCACTTTTGAAATAAATCAGGAAGGTTCACTGCTCTGCATGTTGGAGTTTCTCTGACACATCCATTCACTAACTCACTCAGTCACTCGCTCACTTTTCTCTCAGCTTTCTCAGACCATTTTTTCTGCCTTGCCTTCGGACATTGTCTGAGGGGAAACCATAACAGTGTCACATTTCACTTGAAGACTCTTTGATAAATACTTGTGGTCTAATTGTGGTTTGCTTGTCAGTTTAGTTTGTTGTGTTATTTATCAGTGCTCCAGTCAAGGAAACCAGTGATCTTCTGTATCCTGTGGCCATCACTGGGTGGATTTGTTTTTAGAAACCTCTGCGGGCTTATTAAGTGTGAGACTTTACATCACACCAATTACCCGGGGCTTGCTTGACTTGGCAGAACTCCTTGAATGTGGTTATTTAGTACGGGTGTCACTGCCTACTTACTGCTCAGACCTTTTTTCTTCTTTTTTTTCTTCTAAGTATCTTAAAAAAAAAAAAAAAATTCACATCCAGC